>VUQK01044428.1:0-24902 GCA_015106715.1 Bujurquina vittata
AGCTCCAGAGACTACGATGACCTGGATGACTGAGAAGCTACACAGACATATATATATATTTATTTTTTATTTTTATTTTTTTTGTATCATTTGACATTAATTTTCAAATTTATGCTATTTTTAATGATGTGATGTGCAAGTCTTGTGCATACTTTTCTGTTTTGTTGATGGTTGTTATGGAGACACTGCAATTGTGCACAGCTGTACACACGAAACAATAAAATGTTAAATGAAAGCAACCAGTTTATCGGCATTTTTGATTGAAGGCAGGCTATGGCACAATCTACTTTTCAGATTGCGTTTTTGTTGTCGATTTAAAAAAAGAATAGAGCAACGTATTTTTTCCTCCAAACTGGGGTAGTCTTGATTTCAGTAACATTCGGGGTTCCAGATGGAAAGCTCTGGTGGGCCCGATGTAGCCTGCAAGTCGCCAGTTGAGGTTCACGGTTGTGCATTATAATACAGGTGGCACTTCAGATCTGGATATAAGATATGAGTTGGGATTACATTCATAATTTAATGGGTGGTATTTGGCTAATCTTAGTGTAATTTTTGTATTATTTTAAAATTTAATTAAAATCTCACAATCAAACAGTACTGTTATCAAGCATAAGTTGTCAACCACGTTTTATATTACATCACCTAAAGCACCATAGTGGCATGCTTGTGTTAGTTCTGTAAGTTCAATAGTATGTTTGGCAAACTAATAGCATACAATTTTTTAAATTTGAGCTATATTGCATTATTTTTGTAGAATTGAGTATAAAAAACTACTACAACAGTGTTTTTGATCAAATGTTTGTGCAATATGTCAAGCCTATATCTATATAAGTAACCTATATAGTAGGTATTCCACATTCGCTGGCTTACATTATTAGCATAATTAGGGCATGTTGTATTATGTTATTTTAAAAATGAATTCATTATACAGCATTTTGACAAATGTTAGTTCAGGTTTGTTAACATCTTTTTCCAAAGTATCCTCTTATGAAAAAGACTCACTCTATAATTGAAGTACCCTCAGTGTTGCTATTCGCTTTGAGCGTATTGTGCATTTATGATTAGGCCTATCATGATGTGGTTTCAGATAGGTTGTTTATGGTTGAATTTGTTTGTATTGGCCGTCTCCTCAGTTTATTTAATTTATTTATTTATTTTTCGGTAATGAAATAGCAAAGTGAGTTGAGACTAATGCCCCCCTCTCAAAGTTGCTTGCCCATTTTGGCCATCTGCTGTGGCTCCAACCCTGGGTACACTAATAAACTGTACTTAAACCAGTAGGAGATAGATAGATAGATAGATAGAGTCCATGCTGACTGCGTTGTGTCTGAACTGGTTACAGACTATATTGCAAGGAATAAATGCTGCTCCTTAATGCAGACATTCAATAAAATACTTTTTTGAAAGGAGCTGGTAGTAAGACGAAAGTTTTCACACAAACCGCACATTAAAGAGACAAACAAAAAAAAAGTCAAAAAAATGCATGAACTGTGGACTCTTAGCTCTTACTGTGGACAGGTTTAACATCTTTATGCGTCTCTTAAGCACCCAGCTGAAACCATCTTTAAAAATCATATTGAACTGTAGCGACCGAGACTTAAAACTACAAACATTTACTGAATAATAATAGTCGAGCTCGAATCGCCTTTCTCGACAATTCCTACTGTCCCATCTAAATCAACTGTAAGAAGAGCCTTCATGTGTGCTGTGCGTGCGGGCGCGCGTGCCGTGTGTGTGTGTGTGTGAGAGTGTGTGTGTGCGTGTGTGTGTGTGTGTGAGGGAGAAGTGGGCAAAGGCTCCGCCTCACTCAAAAAGCGAGAGGGAAAAAAAAGGAAAAGCAAACTGATACACACCTCTCAATTCTGGCAGGAGGAAAAGAATAGGAGTGTTTATGAACCGTATAAGTAAACAGCAGGATAACCAGGCACACGGATAGCCGAGGCTACTTCCCCCCGTAAAAAGCGACACCAGGCACCGTTTCCTTGCGCCGGAGATTGTCCCGTTGCGTTCAGGATTAAGTTTTTATGTCATCTAAAGGTGGATCATTATCTAAATCCGAGATAACAAGCGAATTTGAAATGCGTAGCCTGCGATGCTATTTCTGGAGCCCCCAAAGCCGACGTTTGAACTCTCAGTAAACATCCAGTCGAGGTAGGATTCAAGATTATTGCAAAGGTGGTGTAAAATATGTCGGTGTGTGCTCCACCGGGGTATAGTTGTGATAGCTATACTCGCATCGCTGTCCATGTGTCCCTGCGCCATCAGCAAAGGAGGGACGAGGGAGGGTGGGAGTAGACATTAGGCGATACTCCACTTCATAGTGATGTGGGAATTGGCTTTATTAAGTTCCTAATGAGCTGGGCAATTATAAGGTAACGGTGAATATTCATTAAACAGCCAATCAAGATCAGTTATGCGTGATTTAAGAAAATATGCGTTGATAGTTGTTTTTTTTTCCCCATCCGAAACCAGGAAGAACATGCGCGTAAAGAGTTTGATTAAAAGTTTAGTACTGGTGCTGGACTGTTTTCCAGCAGTTCTTCCTGGCATCAGTTTGGACAGCTCATATCGACTACAACATACTAATTAGTAAGTGCTAAATAAAATAATAACTCAATCAGATATTCATATATATGCATCTGCACATTTTCAAGCAGCAGACGGGCCTTCCATTTCTTCATTTTGAGAAGCACAGAGTGGGCACTGGTTCTCATAACTCTCTCAATTTTTTTTTCACTGCAATTGGAGGCTCTAGTGGAAGAAAGCTTCAAGTGGAGGAGGAGGAGGGCGGCTCCATTGTCTGGCTAGTGAAGGGGTGGGGATAAGAGGCTGTATGCAGATGTGCTGCTGGCAACGGACATCTGCTCTACCCCCTTGGGCATTGTCACAACAGGCAGGGAAACTTAGTGTGGAGCCTTCCAGCAGAGAAAAGACCTTTGTTCATGATGTGCAGGCCATGACCTGCACCCTTCCAGATCCCAACGTTTGCATTTTAAATGCTAAATTTAGCCGAACATTTAATTTGGCTCGCTCTGAATCAGATAAAGTGGAGTTTCAGATACTCTGATTTTCTTCAGTCCCACCTGCAGCATCACCCTCCCCATTTGCCTCTCGCCATCTCTCCCCTCATCTGCCACCTTCAGCTCTGCTGAACTTCCTCCTGTCTTTGTGGCCTGCGTGTGCTAAGTTATGAAAGCTGGCCTCTCCAGGCAGATGCATCAGGGGCAGCATCAGAGTGTACATGGCAGCTCCTATCAGGCCTTTTGATTCATTGCTGAAGGGGAAAATGCAAAATCAACACTTTAATATTTATATCTCTTTATATATATATTACACACACACACACACACACACACGGCTTGTGCTTCATGGTAACGCTTGGTGCTGATGTGTCTGTGTGCCTGTGTTTGTATTGGAAAACAGGAGTCTCATTTGCCTCAACAGATATTCCCTGGTGACTGCTGGAGTCACTGTACTGTGATTAGGAACATGATTTGTGCTTGTACGGAGCGCCGTTCTACATGGCAGATTTGCTGTGCAACATGCTTGTGCAGGGACTTATTTGTGTGTCTCTGCTGTATTACACCAAGCCAGAGAGCTGAGATGCAAGCTAAGATGATAGTTTTTGAAAGCACAGGTGCTCTTGCTTGCCACCCGCTCATTTGGCACGAGCTTTTCTTTGGACAGAGGTGGCATGTTTTGTTTATCGAGAAAGCGAGTACTTTCTTGAATTGGTTCCATGCCCCTACAATCACTCCGTAAAGAGGAACAGCTAGAAAGCACAACAACAGCAAAAGGAAAATCATAATCGTGCACTGACAGCCTGTTTTAAAAGTCACAGAAGCAAAGCAATTACAAGTGGTTAATCATATTCTCAGAGCCTAATTCTCCATTTAACTCAGTAATTTAGATGCTGCTGAAATAGCTCTCGTGAACTCTTCTGAGAATTCCCATAATGGCCAGAGTGCTAACGGCTCCCTAAAAGTTCCCGTAGGTTGGTTTGAGAGGATTTTACTGTCATGTGATTTTTGCTGTGCATTGTGGAGGGGGGTGGGGGGGGGTGGGGTAATGGGTGTGAAATTACACTGTGCCGGATGAAAAAGGCTGAAAATGTACCAACTACACCACAAGACTCTTTTAGCATGAGTGCAATTAATCTTTTATTGAGTAAGTCTAGGTTTTGCTTTTCTTTATGAGTTTTGTTTGAAGAACATCAACTACAACCACTTAGCCATTTTTTTCACAGTTTGATGAGAGAAACTCATTGAAAGTAAAAGAGTGTTTTCAGTTAAAAAAAAAAAAATTCCCACCTGAACGTCCCTGACACAGAACTTTAAACATGTTACAACTCAATCCTCAGATTGTATTAAGGCTTTGATGCCGAAAACAAAGATTGTGCTGTGATGTAGTGCACTTTGCGAACCGAGGGCTGAGCACTTCAGAGGCATCACAATGATGAGGGAACAGTTGCACTTTAATTATTCTTTGAGCAACCGTTGTGCTGTGTTAACGACTGCTGCTGGCTGGTAATAGTTTTCTCTCAAAGAACGCACATTTAAAAATCTGCCGTGTTTAGTGTAATTGGTGCATTTGGCAAATTTTAAGCACCTGTTTCTCGCTGTGCTGTTGTGTTGTGATTCCGAGTGTGTCGTTTTTTTTTTTCCTCTTGGTTGTCAAGGATAGTTTTGGGAGAGTGGATGTGGACTGCAGCAGACAGCAGCAGGTGTCTGATTCTCCTCACTGATAAGGCCTGTTTGCTCAGTGTGCTTAAAAGACGCTGCGCTCTCTGACTCTCTGTTTGTACATGTGGGTGCCTGCACTCTTGTCTGCCACCGCTGATACGATATACACAGTATGGAGAAAGGAAAACATCCTCAGTGGTTGCTCTTATGTACAGCCAAACCCATACTCTTATGGGTGTTTTGTTTTTTGTAGCTTTGCACCACTGGCGTCTTACAAGCCTCTTTGTAAGCTTAGCCAATTCCAAATAATGTATTTGAATCGCTGTTTAGCTAATGCAGCAGCTAGGAAACAAGCAACTTATAGCCCAGCACTGTATTTGAATGCATTAAGATTTTTAACTGAGGCAATCAAACACAGAACCACAGAATCATAGTGTTGCATTAAAATCCAAAGTGATCACGTCAGTGAGTTACATTATTGCCTGTACTGTTCTTGAGGGATGCTGCATACTTTCTGGGTATCTGGGTTCACATTAGGAATGTCACAGTACCATAAATTTAGTAATTGGTACCAACACTTTAAGTTTAAAGAAAAGAAGCTATTTAACCATAAACCTTTTTACCTTTTTATACATAAACATTTGAACATTACAAAAATGAAATTTATGTAAATACATTTGTTGTTAGGACACAGACTCAAATATTAAGATAGCTGCTGAGTAGCCGACTAACGTTACTATGAGGCACAACTTATTAGCCTATGGATATATTCGATTTCAGTGGTCTCAAACAAAATGGTAAATACTTGTTAATATGCACTGAAACTTACCTTAAATTCTTGAAACAGATCTACTTCCAGTTCTCAAAACTGGAAGTATTTCCTTCCTTGGACTGAAAAACAGTCATTTCTATGTTCCCTTTTGTGAATTAATCATTACTCCTTGGCACTTTCATACCCGACTCCGACGCCTTTCTTATTAGTGAATTGGGGCGAAGCTATTATGGCAGCTGCGCTAGTCGCCATCTTCCATTTGTAGGTTTCGTTGTGCCATGTGTAGTCTTTCCTGTGCTTGTGGATGTTTTTCTTCTTCTTATCATGTAAAGATAGACTAGACCACTTGTAGGTGTATGCTACCTTCTTCAGTTCTAGTGCATCCTCTGTACATAGAAAAAAACAAGTAATTTGTATTTTCAGAGTTTTTGTCCTGAAAGGTATTTTAAGTGTCGGTTCTGATGACATTGCTAGTTCACACGTATGTTGAACAGCTGTAGTCATGCAGCTTGTGTCAAAAACAAAGACAAGGCTTTAATCATAATTCTTCAAGATGTTTGATTTTTGTCCTTGGGTTTTTGCGACAAGACGTTAAATAATGTGAATACTTTTCATGGTGACCCCACCGAACACCCCGCCGAGAAAATAGATGTAGACAAGTTCCAGTAGCATAAACATGCATATATTTGAAACATTAAAAAGGCAAATGTCTGAAATCCATTGAAATTGTTGTCAATTATATTTCAATCATATTTTACTTTTTGACTAATAGCGACAGCTGGATAATGGGGATGTGTCAATTGTGAAATTCTGGCCTGATACTGACTTTGAAATGAACTGTTTTAACTATTTTTGAAGTCCGTACGGTCTTTATCATCTTTCACTTTGACTTGATTAGCTAGAACAAAATGTTTCAAAGAAGAAGCTCACAGTGCGCTCAGTTGAAGGCCTGCACCTTTCAGAGCATCAGAGAAGCAAATAACCTGCTTCCACACGTGATGGGGGCTTTGGAGGTTAATTGCGCTCTCTCAGTAATGACCTTCTCACATATCATCTCCCAAATGGTGAAAAAGTTTCAAGGGATTGGAGTATATATTCTCCTTCGACTGGGAATATTTGATGGGTGTTTTTCTAACCCGGAAACACCCCGAGTGGAGAAAAAAAAAAGCTTGAGCCTTGTGTTTGCATGTTAACTCTGCTTCATCAGCCACTGGGAGTGGGACGGTGAACGCCAAGCTACTTCAGAAGCTGGAGGGAAAGAAGCAGTGCTGGAGAGAGGCGCTGAAGCTTGTAGTAACTGCCATTCAGGATGCCTTTCTGTGGTGGTGACAAATTTACTTGGCTCTCCACATAATGGTTACTTTCTTGGCATCCTGGAAGTCATCTCAAAGTCTGACCCTTTCCTTGCTGAACATGTTAATAAGTATGGACAAAAGGGCAGAGGCAGCACATCTTATCTTTAATCTGCTATATGTGAGGAATTGATTCAGCAAATGGGTGAAAAAGGCTGCTGTAGCCACAGAGATACAGCAGGCAGTTTTTCAGTGACTGTGGACTCTACTTTTGAGCTCTCACATACCAGCTTAAGTTCATTCTCAGATTTGTGTATAAAAGGGGAAAATAGTTGAAAGATTTGTTGGCTTTGTACCAATTCAGAGTCCAATAACATTAGGAACATGACATTGAAACCGTTGTCGTCCACACGCTGGAGTTGCTGTGGAGATCCATCTAAAGCACTTTTTTAGAAATTGTGTGCAAATAATGGTTGTTCTTAATGACATATCCTCTGATATAGGAGAAAAATGCAATGCATGCCAAGGTTCAGCAGCACTGTTTTCCAAACTGGCAGTCTCAAAATGGCATTCATGGTGCAGATTTGGACTGTGTTTCAAGCAGATTCAAAGTGACAAGTGAGCCATTACAAAAGGCCGACATGGATCTACTCACTGCTATTCGTCTCGTTGTGTCTTTGCGGTCATGGCTAATTCACTTTGAGATCAATTTGACCACTTTGAAAGATCTGAAGAACAAAGATGAACTGCATTTGCAGGAGAATGTGCAGAGCTCAAAATCGCACTGAAAGGCAGAGAGCTTTGTGAGTTAGAACTTTTAACATCGATATTGACAAGTAAGGTGGCTGTTCAGACCACAGATTGGGTGCATACTGCAGCATAAATGAAAAGTTTGGCATTATACTGGACATGGAAGCTAAGGATGTAAACACTATTCATGAACTCGCAACATCACTCCCATCGAGTGTTTATTGTCGTCATCTTTAAGCTCACCTAATGTGGCAGACAAGTGATAAGAGAGAAATTCACAAGGGAAGATGTCTTCACTCTTGAAGGTGGACAGTGAAATTAAATCCAAGGTCAGTGCTTTTACTGCAGAAGCAGAGGATATAGTTCCCAATTTTTTCCCATAGAAGTTACTTGAATTTGACCACTTCCTCAAGGATCCAAGCACCACTGAACTGAAGGAGAATCACTCTGGCAGTGCCAGATCCTATCTTGTTCTCAAACCTCCACGATGGATTTTGATGGCTGTGGCTCACGAGGTAGAGCAGATTATCTACTAATTGGAAGGTTGATGGTTCAATCCCTGGCTACTCCAGTCTGCATGCCAAAGTTTTCTTGGGAAAAATATTGAACCCTGAGTTGCTCCCGATGTATTCATCAGAGTGTGAATGTGTGTGAATGTTAAAGAGCACTTAGTTGTAGAAAAAAGTGTTTGCATGAATGTGTGTGTGAATGCAAATGTGTTGCATAAAGTGCTTTGTATGCTCAAGTAGAGCAGAAAAGCGCTGTATAACAACTAGTCCATTTACCAAATTTGCTGATGCCGTGTGTGCTTTGTAGCAGTCTGATTTAGAGAAGAACATCGAAGAGGAAATGCCCTAAGTCTGATGCTTTGTACAGAGTGAGCAGGATGAGTCTTAAAAACAGCAAATTTTCTTGAAATATGCTCTGAAAACAACTTTTCCCAAACATGTTTGTAGCCCCTCGTATGTTTTTGACTCAATACAAAATGGAAGAGGAAACAGCACCTCAGTGTGCTCTCACTGATGGCCGTCACATCTAAACTTGCCAGGAACTTGGAGTTCAATGAGATCGCAAATACCAAAGGCCAACACACACACACACACACACACACACCCTGGACAGCAGTGGAGGAGATTAGGAGGATGGCAGTCAGGGCAGAGACTGCAACAGGTGAGGCACAAATTCAGTTGAAATTATGAAAAAACAAAATGCTCTTAATGCTTTATTATTTATTTAACATTGCATACTTTACATTTTAAAATAAATGGTATAAATAATGAAAGCAAACTATTATTTATATCTCATATGATTTATTTAAAAAAACATATTTTATATACAGCTTTATATATAGTTTTATATGTAGTTTTAGGTTGACCTCTGCTATTTGCAAACTTTTTCATCCCAGAAAAGGAAAGGGATGTAGAGCAGAGATAAGGAGGGTAGAAGAGGGGATTGTAAAGCTGACAGACAGACAGACACATTAACAATACTCGGAGAGCAGTGGAGGAAAACAGGAGAAGGACGAGTGTTTGTGTGAGGACAGTAAACTGTATTTCCCTGGTGAAAAACACAGCAACAACAAAACCAAAACCTGGCTATTGTATTTTCTATTTAACATCAAATAATATACAGTGTTTTGAGCAGTGTATTTATTTTTAAGTGAGGCACAGTGCACTCTCCATAATGAACTGTCTACAGCACATACATATTTGTTTTAGAATTTGGCCTGAATTTTGGCCTATGCAGCATAATATATTAAAGAAAGGCTGGATAAAACCTGAACACCAAACCAAGTTGCTTAGGGGCCCACAGGGGTCTGTAACATCATAATTCGGGCCTGTTAATAAGTACACTGTAGTTTTTTCAAGCGGGATGACTGCAGCCTATAGTGAGTGTGGCAAAGTATGTGACGGGGAAAGAGATGAGCATTTCTCTAAATTATTAACTCACTATATGATTGTAGGAAAGCTCTTGGCAGCAGTGGAGGACCTGTGGCGGATGTTTGCTGTTTCCTATATTTATGATCATGGGAGTTTGCTAACTCTTGCTTGGCTGTGTAATAGCCTCCTACCTGGTATAAACCATCACACCACAGATTCCCTGTTTCTACTTAATGACTGGCTATTTTCCTCTGTAGAAGTTCTAATTACTCTCAACTGCATGCATGGACATGATGCCAGAGATAGACACAGTGAGGAGGGGAAGGATAACAATGGATGAAGGGGCATAGTTTGGAGATCTAACGGGAATGTAATACACTTTCTTTTCAACATGGAGAAGTGTGTGTGTGTGTGTGTGTGTATGTGTGTGTGTGTGTGTGTGTGCGTGTGTGTGCGTGCGTGCGTGCGTGTGTGTGTGTGAGAGATCTTTTCCCGTTTACCTCCCCTTCTTCACTTGGCATAGCCAGAGCTTTAAACACCTGCCATTAACTTTCATGCAAACCACAGAGGATTAGGAATGAATAGTGGCATCACGTTCCAGCTATGTGTGCATGTATCCGTGCATTTTTGCATTTGTGTCTGCGTGTCACTTTTGCAGGAACTAGCAGATACAAAGCACCATCTGCACACAGCAGGCTGTCCTGCCTGCACTACTCACTGGGGCAGAGAAGAAGCTTTCTGCGAGCATTTTTAGGAAACTAACTCTGGGTCTGCTGTGGCTACGCCGGTTGTTAATGCTGACAGCTAATAATGTCCTCCTGGATGACTGTGACTTGCTGGAGCCAAAGAGAATAGACAGAGACTAATGAAGAGAGGCAGGAAGTGAAGGAGAGAGAAAGACAGGAACAGATAGAGAGGAGGATACCAGTGAGGCATTTAGCTCTCGCTGTTCAAGCTGGTGAAGTTTCCTGCAGAACACACACATATACACACAAGCTGAAAGTACAGGCACGTGTACTGTATTTAAATTCTTCTCTTTTTTTTACTTCCTCTGTTCCTTCCTAATCGCTCTCTCCTGTCTCTTGAGGGAGGTGGCATAAAGAGGAGTAGGGGGAGGAAGTGTTCCATTGTGTCTCTGCAGAGACCCTATTCCAGTGCAGCTGACATAGACTTGTGTCAGGAGGATCCATCCTGCTGATTTAGGCAAGCTGTAAACTGAAAGAGATGTCTAAAGTGCTGAAGTGGGCCCTAGCCAGTGGAGAGATGGCTCTGTTTGTTTGCCATTCTGCTGAGCACCACTTCACAGAGAAAACTTTTCTGCCCAAATTTGCTGACGAAGAGAAAGAGGGGGAAAAAAGAGATGGAGCTGGGGTTTTGGAAGTCACTCATGGGGGCACACAATACTTTGGCCATTGTGGCTCTTTGACATTGACATTTAGACATGGTGGTGGTGGTAGTCGGGGGGGGAAAGAGTTAAAAGCTTACTTTCTTCAGCTGTCTCTTAACAGACAAACTGTTTTGCCACTACTCACAATTCTCAGAGACAGCAGTCATTGAACCTTTCTGCCACATGAATATGCATGATAAGTCCGCCTTTCTTCTCTGCCCTCTGAGCTGTATTTTTTTTCCACCCAGAGACCTGTCGTGTTGTGTTTGATTGGCCCTGACATTTGAAAAGGTCCTTGAATTTTAAAAAAAGAAAAGAAAGTTGTTTATGACAACTGGAGAACTCTCCTTGCAGCAGAGTAAAAGTGGCATTTTGAAAGGAGCACAGCTCCTGCATATTTAAATGTTAATGGCTCTGTGAATATGCGTGCTAATAGGATGTTTTAATCTGGAGCAGTGCAGTATGTATACTTTCAGTATGCATGCAGACTTTTTGAGTGTTACTTCTAATAGCAATGGAAGGCGCAACAGCTTATCTTATTAGCTGAATGCTGAATGTGGTTTTTATATATATATATATATATATATAGGATCCCATTCTGTCTTTATGGAAGCATGGGCATTATCTAAAGACAAAGAACAGGCTTATACCCAGGAAAGGAAAAACCCTTAGGGAAATCTGTCTGTGAAAATCATGCATCTGCTGTGTATTATTGCAATGGTTATGATGCATATAAAGTGTAACAGCTTGTTTTACAAGCTTACTGATGCTGTGTGGCAGAGTAAGGCTCTTAGTCCTTAAGACAGGGCCCTCGGGGTTCTGCTGTGTAGCAGTGTTGTAAGGCATCAAGTCCTTGTTTTCTTAGCAGTAGCCAGCCAGAAGTGCCAAGAATCTCAATGGACATTCACCGGCTTGTGGAGTGTTTTATCTAGTTGTCCTATCTGCCCTTTAGGTTTTGCATTGTGTCAACACAAAGCAGTGGAAGATGATGTTGAATTTGAGCCTTTTGCTCAGAAAATACTCAAAAATATCCCTGTTTTTATTCTTACTTTATGCAATTTTACCTCTCAATCAATAGATACACATATGCCATTCTTATTTGATTAATTAGAGCCAGATGAAATGTGTGTTTTTGGTATGTCTACAAAGTCAAAAGGTAGCAGGCTTGAAACTAGCGATTGATGGCATAAATTCATTAAGAGAATATTTACTAAAGGTTTTAAATAAAGCTAGAAAAAAAATTCTCATAGATTTTTTTTAACAGTAGGATTTCTATTTATAACTGAAGGATTTAATTTGAATGGTCAAATGTTTATGGAAAACCATACCCATTTGACCATCAGAGGATGATCCAACCTACTGTCTTAGCATAGCCTCTAAGACACTATTTTATTGAGTATGGCTAACTTATCTCCAGAGGGTTCATACAATTGCACGCTTCATAACCCAAGAGAGGTAAAATGTGACATTGACAGATTTTTCTAGGGTTCATTTACTCTTTTTTGGCATTTTGTTCACAGTGTTGTGTAATCTCAGTCAGCAATGAGTCATGTGAGAGGAAATAAAGGCTTTCTAAGCTGGAAATCTAGGTAACTAGCTAGCAAGCTTTTTATACAGGACATTTAAGTGACTAAGGCCTCAGTGACACAGGCCTTGAGACTGGTCAGTGACCCCTGGCAACTTCTTTTTTCACATTTTTCCAACCTATGGAAAAATGTGTATTCCATCTTTTGGACCAGTTTCACCTAGCAGCTGGCTACCCAGTTTGGAAATGCACATTTTTCCCTAGGGACTGGAGGTTGCCACGGGGTTGCCGACTGGTTTCTAGGCCTCTGTGACTGAGGCTTTAGCAATCAACTTCACAGACAGTCAGCAACCACACACCAAGCTGTTGGGGTTGGCGGCCGTTCTCTAGCTTTTGCTTCCACTTTTTGGTCCATTAAAAAAAGCAGGTTTCTTAAGACACTAGTGCTTGTTAATTTCCCCGTCAGAGTTTGTCTAAGTTGAACTTAGAAGTGCAAAATTTGAACTTGAGGTGAAATGTTTTGTAGATTTAAATCCACAAATTGGTGGTTGTTATATTGTAGTTCAGGGATTTCACTGTAATAAATGGCTGTGTTTTGTTTTGTTTTTGCGAGGGTGCTAAAGACGACTACCAAATTCACAGTTTTAGTTTTAAATTTTTTAATGCCTTCATTTAAGCCATCCAGTCCAGATTACAGCTTTCTACGTGGCACATTTTCAAGCATCGAACAGCCTCTTTACTTGCATAAATACTGGCGGGATTCCAGCCAGAAAAATCTGGCTGATATCCACGAAACATTTGACTCCTAAAGCACACTGTTAAGTGAGAGGATGCACTTCTCCTTGATTTAAATGAGCAGTAGATATCAGCAGTTTAGCTGCTGCAGAGCACACACACACACACACACACTTACTTACTCACTGTCATACAAGAGAAGTTATCTACTTGTTGCTGTATAGAGAGCTAAGGCTTCTGTGGCATTATCTTCACATTGCATTGTTGACAAGACAAGTGGTGGAAATGATGGATGATGGAGTTTTATCACCTTAGCTATCTTCAATATGAATATGGATAGCACCAGTGTTTGGCGAGCCTGAGGCTAACGCTTTGATTCTCTGCTGCTGCTGAGGTGCTCAGTGGGACGGTTGGCTTTTCAGCTCATCAGCGTGTTCGCACAAAGACATGTTTGATTTTTGCCCATATAGAGATGTTTGATTCCTGGTCTTGAACAAAATGGTTTTAATGTGAGTTAACGTTTCACCAAGCCAGAAAAACCCCCACATACTTGGTCTCTCCTACTCAGTCTGTACCCCCCCGCGTGAGGTTGGAAAGGTGTTGCTGGGATTTTAAGACAGCTTTAGCAAACTCTTGACATGATATACATCTAGGCACCTTATACTTTTATTTATGGAAAATATCTGGCATACCAGTCTAGCTTCCAGCAACTTTTTAGCTGATCAACACATTTCCAATAATTAAGTTTTGTGCCATGAGGAGAGAAGGGAGTGCAGCTCATTGGTATTGCCATTGTCAGCGATTTTACAGATGCATGAGATCCGTGTAATACCTACAGCTGTACTGAGTATGCTGTTTAAAAAGGCAGCATAGTCAAATATAAAGAGAAGTGAAAAGTCACATTACCCTGGTTAGACATGCAGCTAGTGCAGCACTGCCGGAAGCATTTTTTCCCCTTTTTTTCTTTTCTTTTTTTTTTCTTATAAACTTCACATACCAAAAGAAATACAGGATTTCCTGACACCAGTCATTGTATGCTGGTATTCTTAATATTACCCATTAGGATGTGTTTTAACACCACTTTTCTCTTTTTGTGCCCCGAGAAAGGTGTTTTCATTTGAATGCATACAGAAATGTGAAATGATGATAAACTTGAAGGTTATATGCTTTCTGCTCAATTCAGCCTCAGGGGACATTTGAGCTAGTGAAATATTTCAAATATCTCAAAGAACATAGTTTTTCTGTTTCACTTTTTACTTACTCGCCAATGTCTTTTCTCCCTTGGTTAAACCTCATCCCTGACCTTTCTCTTCACTGCTTTTTTTTCTTTACAGCTAAGCTCTGTCCCTTATTTTTTTTTATGAATATCAGTCATGCCTCCTAATCCGTCCATGCCCTTGTCTTATCTTTTATTTCCCCCTCAGTTTCATCTCTGCGTGCTCCTACTCACAGGTGGCTGAGGGGTGTGCTGTTTTTTTTTCCTTTGCTGGCTCTTTATCTTTCTTCTGTTTGGTGTATGAATACCGGCATCTGTCCTTTCATTGGGTATCATGCTGCTATAACCTGATTTATACACGCTCATATACATAAAAGCAGGCAAACACACACATACCTGCACACAGACAAAAGCAGAAAAGCATACGTATGTATGCAATTATAAGTTGGCAAGTTAGTAATTTAGTAAAGAAGCTGAAAAGAGACTGTCACAAGGCTGGTACTCTTCAGAGGTGAATGAATAGAGAGATAAAATGTCATTAAAAAGAAGTCCTTTCAGGTTTTACAGAAACAAAGTGTTCGGTGCGGGTAGCAATCAGAATTGAAATGATAAAGCCTCGTAAATTAACACCATTTAGCAGGATGTCCATGACCACTGTCGCTATCTCATGTCTGGCTCCCCATCTTCAAGCCTTTCATGCTGGATAGACTTTTTCAGACCCCCTCCCTAGAGGCAAGATGCAGCCAGACACCCACCTTGGCCCTAGTTCCCAGCCAACACGTCTGTGTTTTTCGGTGTCTGTCTTTATATGTGTGTGCATGCTGTGTGCGTCTGTGTGTATGTGTGTGTGTGTGTGTGTGTGTGTGGGCAGCAGCGTTCAGTGATGTTCTCACAGCCCAGCTGAGACTGACAGATGGAATCATTTCACACACAGACAGAAAGGCAGGATACAGGAAACCGGGGTGTGTTTAATAGTCCTGGTGCTGCTGTGGTTGGTATTAATCTAGGTCAGTGGCGTTCAGCTCACGGTGAATTGGCCTCTGGGGCACGCTTGGCCTTTTCGTAACCCCATTTACTCCCTATTTTCTCTACTTACAGTCCAGTTGCCATATGTAGTTTACCATTATAAAGAAGCTGACAAGATGTTTTTGACTGTTTGGTGTTGGGCATATTACTACTGTACCTGGTTCAGCTGACCTTTTGTAGTCAGAGCACACTGGCTCTGTAGCAGCCCAGATGGCTCACAGCATTAAAGTCTCTCGACCTTGATAAAATGCTCCGAGATGTTCAGCTCACAGCTTAGTAACTTAGTTTCATTTTGGTCTGGTTATTTTATTGTGTATGAAACTGCTGACACTTACGACAGTTGCGCTTCTGGTGAGATTTTGTCTTATCAGAAACAGTGTTGGTAAGGTTGGGTGTGGAACCACAAAACCTGAAATACTAAATGTTGTCAAGTACTCAAATCTTAGCATGAAATATATTTTTAAATCAAATTGAATATTCTTTGTTTTACAACAAAATCCAAACTTTGGTAAGATAAAACCAGGGTTCTTGGATTTTGGGGGCCACAGACCTTACAGGGAAGAAACTTTTCCTTTATAATCCTAACCCCAGTTTAAGCATACTACCACGTCTACTCTCAAGGGGCGTCCACACAGAAAATGACCAGGTGACCAAAGACCATTAAATGTCAATGATAGCAACTTAATTCAAGAGAAATAACCACTGGAGATGCAAAGTGGGCGGGTCCACACACAGTGTCAGATTCGTTTGCAGAGTTTGGCTAACCTTATCAGTGCTAGCAGCAGTAGCCTTGATTTCTTCCATACTAGCGTCCACACTCCGGTTGTTTGGTTATATTCTAGCTTGTTCTGACAAGGCTGGCATACAGCCCCTCAGTTTTTATATCAAAGTACTGCAGAACTGCACAGCAGCAAACCTTTAATGTCATCAGGTCCAGAAAATAAAGTCCAAAATCCAAGAATGTCCAGAAATGCCAGGAAATCCAAAGATCCAGGAATCACAAATTCAGGAAACACAGGGAATGCAGAACTAAGTGGACAACACAACAAAGGAAGACTGATATAATTTATACACAGGAGGTAATGAGGAAACAGGTGGGGAAACTACACACAGCTGAAAACAATCAAGACAACAAGCAGGGGAAGTTAATCTAGACAAGATACAGAAGATCAAACAACTATCAAAATTAAAAAGGAAATAAGAAAACTAAACAGGGAAGCAGTATTAACTTGACACTGGGGGAAGACAGAAAAAGGTGGGGGGGGGCACTGAAAGACAAAAGACAGAGGTGAGGGCACAAGGAGGACCAGAAAAGAAACACAAAAGGGAAATGACTAAATACAAACCTCAAAGTCATCAGTAATTAAAACTAACAAGAACTGAACACTCAGCATACAAAGGAATGCAAGAAACACAGAAACCATAACGAGTCCAAACAGAGCATCAGAAAATAAAGAAAACTTCTTAAATTCAGAGAGCTAAAAAAAGCTACAACCAGCAACCCAAGTACTAACTAGAGCATAGAGTTACAGAGAAACCCATAAAGGCATCAAATAATAGTCTAAATTCAAACAGAGGTAGCTGGGGAGGTATAATAAACAAAACACAATATAAACGATATTGACAACCAAAAATTCAAAAGAAATGAAGACCAAAAGCCAGACATGGTAACCGGGAACAAGAATGCAACGAGCCATCAGCGACAAAGCGATGTGCAACAATTGAATCCCTTCCTGTGTGGATTCCCGTTTTCCGCCTAAAAACTTCATGTGATGTGTCATACAACAGTTTAAGTTGTTGGTCTCCATCTATGGATAAACACTTTTTAAATGTTTCTGAGAGCCTCTTGGATACGGGTTGTGGATCACACTTTGAAAACAACCAGTTTGGACTATTTTATTGATACAAATTCAGCTGGTTGTATAAAGAACTATAACACTGACTCAAAGAATTTTATATAGATTTACACTGTAGACACATTCAGGTTCTTAAAACCAAAGTAAAAATGCTATTTTGGTGAAGTACTGAAACTGTTTTATTATTAGCACTTGCTTATTAAGGTGTTGCAGAGAAATATAAATTTCATCCATTTGAAAGTCTGTTGTGCTTTGCAGAACATAATAAAACAATAAAAATACATTTAAAGATGTTTGTTTATACACCAGTGAATAGATTTGATGTTGAGATCTTAGATTAAAATGAAAGTATTTTATGAAAGTTCAGGAAATGTTCTTATAGTAAGGGTCACGTTTTTGTCTCATTCATTACAAACTGCTTTTAGAAAAAAAAGAAAATTTAAAATGTGAACGTTTGCACTCACGTCGTGCACTCATCTCTATAATTAATTTGCAGTTTAATTGCGTTTGCAGTTGTTGCATATGCATCAGGTGCTCAGTAGTTAATTGACAGAAAAAGACAGATCATCAAGTTCAACAATTAACATTATCATCAACAGCCAGACGTGTTTTTCACACCACTGAAATCATTCTGAGGGAGAAGGCCAGTGATGTTTTAAAAAAGTACATGTGGCCATTTTTTAGTTTTTGAATTGAATGAATCAAGTTTTTTAGATCATTGTTAAATGATTGTTTGTGCTTCTTTTTTATTTTGTTGTAAAACACAGATAACAGAGTGTATTAGCAAACAAGACAAGACATTTTTGCTGATCAGTGAATTTTCAGACGCTTTTGGTCATACCTGTGTTTATACCAGGGTTTTTCTGGCTCAGTCTGTTTTAGTCTTTTTGACACAAATCTATGTAGTGTTGTCATTTTGGCCCATTTGAGAAACAGAAATGCCTCTTGTAATTGGGTAAATGAAGTTAAAGTAGTTGAAAAATTGTTTCCCGTTGACCCTTTGACTCTGGCTAATGCCTCTTTAGTGATGCCAAAAAAATCCGGTATGTAGGAAAAACCCTGTCCAGCTGGGAAAATCCAGTCGAGTTTATAAAACTGAAACAAATACAGTGTGTATAACAGCGCTCTGACTTTTTGAAAGATGAAAAAAAGTATAAACTATGCTTGCAACAGTTTGGTGTTATCTTGTGGTGGCTATGTTTTGGTGCCACGCAACATAACTGACAATATATCTGTTAACCACCTACCTGTGTGCTCATGCTGTACGGCAGTGCACAGCGTAAGATTTCCTTAATTTCCTTCCATTATCATGTCTAGCATTCATCCCCAGGGAGTTTGATATCATTCACCAGTGTTAGAGTGACCTTGAAGAGAAGCTGGCCCAAAATCTATAGTTTAATGCTCCTACATGTAAGAAAAGCATGTTTATAGTTTAGCTCCTGGTACTGGTTTTTGTCATTTACAGAGACAGGTCAGAGGTCACTCATCATGGTGAATGTCAGCAGGAAAGGAAAGTAGAATGATTTGGACACAGCCTTTTACCTGTCAGCTTAAGTATTAGGAGTTAAGGTACTATTGCTTCTGTGTGTGTGTGTGTGTGTGTGTGTGTGTGCGTGTGTGTGCGTGTGCGCGTGTGTGTGTGTGTGTGTGTGTTTACACGTAAAAGTGCTCACATAGTTGAGATCAGTAAATCCATATATAGTTTGTCAGGTGAAAGAGAAACACCACCACAGCAGAATCATATTTAGAGACATGTTTACAGTGTTTTTTTATTTAATTCAGATGTGGACTCTCTTTGTTGAGTCTTCAGTAGTCTGTCTGGTTTGGGGATGTTGTGTATAAATAAATTGCCAATTACGACAGTGGATATTTCATGCCAGACTTTGTTTTAGTTCATTAGATGTAAGAAGCTGGAGAGAGGTGGAACGCAGACTATGCTGAAAGCCTCGCCGGGTTAGGGTAACAGGCTACTGTGCACAATAATGTCACAGTTATGCATTTCCTGGGTGACTTAAACGAATAGGTATTATTACAAAATTGTGCATTAGCCGAAGTCAGCAGTTAGTGCTGCTGCAGTCTCATTTCATTTAGGGCTGAGAGGAGAAAACGACGATGAAAATGTGAGAGGGGGGAGGGAAGGACAGGGAAGGAGAGAAGATGAGGAAAATGGTTCAGAGAAAAGGCGATGTAAAGGAGAAATAGAAAATTAAAGGACGCTGTCTGCCAGAGGCTGACAGGACATGTGAAAGCAGGTAAAAGGAGACATGAAGCGGCCCAAATGGACTGGCAGGCTTGGAGGTTCGTGATGATGATGGAGAGGCAGAAAGAGGAATGCTGTAATTGTCAGTAACTGGTGTATTTAGACAAGGAGGAGTAAGAAGAAGGCTGCCAGGGAGAAGGAAGGTGTAAATCAGTGGTCTGAGTGACAGCTTTACGTGCCCCTCAGAGCCCCAACTATCCGATTAATGAGAGGCGAGAAACCTTAACTACCCCCGCCTCTCTGCCTCTTCTGTTTCTGCTGCCTTGCACTTTCAAGGACATTAATCATAGACTCTTAAGGAGTCACTTTTCGTAGCTGGCACACAAGTCTTTCTCAAAATGTTGACTGTAGGGTTTCCCTGTCCATTGACGTGTTGCATTAATGAGATTTAAAGCAGTTAGTGTCCAGAAATGGCACCTCGAGGGGGCTCGGCTTCTAAACCATATTCATCCTTGATTGAACCAAAGAAGCATACTTCCTAAATGTCACACTTTTCCCTCAAAAGGATGAAGAGTTTGACTGTCACATGTAGAGACAAGGCTGCCATATGAAAGATTTAAAGAGGAAGAGATGAAAAAGAAAGCAAACTGACAGATCTTCAGATTATTGTCAGAGGAAAGATATATGAATGTTTTTTTTATGAGCTTTAGAAGGTTAAAAAAAAAAAAAAAACTAAAACAGCTTTATAAGATTTATCTCAAGGCCACCAAGTCTCTCTTTAGCTTTTGAGTTTTTTTTTACTGCATACCTATACTCATGCAGCTCAGTTCTTTTTTGTGTGTGTACGGGCTGTTCATCAAGTTCACATAGTTAAACTGGTTCACTGAGGTCAAGGGCTTAAAGTTCGGTTGATGAGCTAAAAAAAAAGGATACAGCTCTTTTTTTTTCTTTTCTTTCTAGATGAGAACTCTCCCATGTAGTAAGCTCCTTCTGAGATATTTAGAATGTGCACGTGTTGCGTAGTTTTGTTTCACCTTTTCACCTTCGCTCAAACCCACAGGTTTCTGAATCTGGCGAGAGGGCTCCTCTGAGAAACGGCCTCAGTCAGAAAAAAAGACCTCTCTCTCTGTTTCACTTTCTCTTCCCTCCTTCTGTGTATTTAGTGGTGTTGCCAACTTAAACAAGATCTCCCAGGCTGCAATTTTATGCCCTTTTCTTCGCAGAAATAGTAGAAAGGTTTTGAGCACAAGTAAAAGAGAAGCAGCAACAAGAAGAACTGAAAGAGAGATTGTGTCTAGAGTGAGCAAGTGCCTCTTTCGGCTTGTGAAATTTCTTGGTGTAGACGGTGTCGGATTGAGAAGCGCTATATAAATTCATAACCTCTTGATGATGCAACTGCTGTGACAAAGCAATGTAACTCCTGGCAAGGCACTCAGAAGTTTTTATTGTGGCATTTCGATAGAGATTTTACTCCCTCTCCATTGTGCTTGGAAGCACATCTGTGCTGTACATCTGCCACCTCTCAAAATTGTTAAAAAGCTATTAACTTTGAACAAATCTCAGCTTGGTGCCTAATTTATCCACTGTTAAAGTACATAAAAGAACTGTTCTTAAAGTCCATCTCGTGAATGGCATTTAAACTGCATCTGAGTCCATTTTTTTTGGGCTGTGTGTTTTTGAAGGTTCAAAATCTTACAGGGTCACACTCTTTGGGCATGCATATTGGTGATGGGTTTGGATTAGCTTTATAGAAAAGTTTTTTTTTTTTATTTGACATTGAAACCTTGTTCAAAATCCAGACACTAAAGACTATATGGTACTATAGCAGCACAGCACATTGTAGGACAAACTTAGAAACCTATATTATATTACTCTAGATAAACAGTATACACTTTCAAAACAGGTCATCTAGGCATTATGGCATGCACTCCAACAGTGCATGAAATGTATCCAGGTATAAAGGCAAAATGCAATTACAAAGTAACATTTGTGGACTGGGCATATTGCAGGAATTGTGTGTACTAAATGCTATATGTCTTTGTTATAAATGGTACTGTAGCTCATAAAAGGCTGAAGTTTATATGTAGTCGTAGTAATGTTTTTTTGTGCTTGCACAGTTAAAAAAAATTAGGTTACCAAGAATATTGTGAGGTTTGCATCATACGACAGATCAACAGTTACTTTTGTCACACTCTAACTCTGTCACATTTGCAGACTTGTCAGGAAACCTGTGAACACGAGTACCAAAATGCAGCTCACACAGTCCTGTATATGTGTGTGTGTGTGTGTGTGTGTGTGTGTGTGTGTGTGCGTGTGTGTGCTGGGTAGAGTGAGCCCTCTTGTAGGCTGAGCCAGACAGTCTCAAGGGCTGTGTATTTCTGTTTGCATGTGTGTTGAGTGTGTGTGTGTGTGTGTGTGTGTGTGTGTGCGTGTGACTTTCTCCACTCTTTCTCTTCCTCTCATCCAACTCTGAGCACGTATTTTATCTCAGGTCAATCCCCTTATTGTTAAGTTACATAACAGCACTTAGTGAAGTAACAATCTAGCGGTGACGGTGCTAAGGGCTGCAGGATAACTGTACTTCCTCTCTGGCAATTCTCTGACTGAGAGCTGTGCTCAGAGTTGTTGTTGACTTTTCAACCCGCTTAGTGGAGTTGAAATGGTTTTTTTTCTTCTGAAAATGGAGTGGATCTCTTTTACATGAGTCAAAATGTCTGGAATTAATTTATGGAAATGAAGTCATATTTACCACAGCTTTGGGGTTTTTTTGGTAAAAAAAAATTGTAGCTCTCAAACTGCTGAGCATGCCATTCCTGGAAGTCTGTGTGGTTTGCCATCCTGTCATTTGAGACGTGAGAACATAAATGTCATATTTGAAATGGTTTTTAAGGTGTAGATGATAGCTGCAGAGGTTAGAATCCACATAAGCTATAAACTGAAAATAGTACAATTGATTCTCGGTTGATTAATGGTTTTAGTATTCATCACTGTGCAAAAGTCTTGAACTATTTCGCGTATGTTTATGTTTTTCCTCTGAAGAAGCCAGTTCTCAAAGCTTTCTGAAGGTCTTTTAAAGTTTTTCTTTGGACATTGGCTGCTTTTTCACTTATTTCCAGGCCAGTCCTCGTACTTGACCGTTTTGTTTGTTAATCCATTTAAGCTTAAAAAAATTTACCTAATTCAAGAGATGAATCAATATTGTGTCTAAATTGTATCTTAAGTGACTTAAGACCAGCTAGCTGATTGTCACAGAATCCACTTCATTTGTTCGTGTTTCTTTAGCTTAATCTATTAAAAAAATGCCAAAGATAACACAGTTAGGTAGGCATAAAATTTTATTTTTGCACCAACAAGGTGATTCCCAATGTTGTGCAACAGAACATTAACATTTTCTGAAAGTCATGTCCTTAAGAAATGGGAACAAATTCAGCAAAGATATCACACATGGGACCTGAGCTAGTCATCTGGCCCTTCAGCTGATTCTTCTGCTGCTCACTGAAGCCCCATCAGAAATGGTCCCAGTGGGAGGGGTGGTTTTCAGGAAGTCATTCTTAAAGAAGTAAACGGGGAGAAAAGTACAACATGGTGGAGGCTCTGTCGTGGTTTGGGGCTGCATTTCAGCCAATGGTGTCAGAGAATTATGAACACAATAGCATCAGATTTTGATCCACCATGCAATCCCACCTGGAAAGCATCTGATTGACAACAGCTTCGTTTTTTCAGCATGGCAGTGATCACTAACACTGCCAATGGGCATATTTCTCATTTCTCAAACAAAATAAATAAAGAAACAGGGGGAGGTACAAAACTTTTGCACAGTATCTATATAGACCTAAATTAGATGTAGTGATCACAAATAATATTCTGATGTTAACAAGCTCACATCAAACCAAGCATATAGCAGCAATTTTTATTGTTGTGCAATTTCTGACTGTTATGCATTATATACATAAACAGTATGAACATAGCCACCATGACATCATCCCACATCCCACATGTACTGGTACTGGCATATTCAATGTGCCAGTATATACATTTTATTTAAGCACACATGATGGAGAAGTTTCCTTGCAGTCTTTAAGAAACTGTGTTTACATATTCTCTACAATACTCTCAGCATTTCAGCACATGTAGAACAGTATGTTTTGTTGAACAGACAGATGCAAACTAATTTGTGAAATGCATTGCTGGAAAGTTAATGAAATATTGCTCTCTTTTTCAGAATAACTCCACCATGCTGTACGTATTTATATGTATGAATCTCAGCCAGTATGCATAATTCTACTGCTCTCTGAAAATCTGCATTTGCATCAGGCTCCAATATTCAGTATCCTCTATTAAAAAAATAACTGGAGAGATTGTTTTTCTCATCTTATTTGCAGTTTTTACATAAGGTCGACTTTAGAAAGCTAGTTGCGCTGGATGTCACATCATTGTACTGTGATAGCATCATTTTCTTCCCATTGTTATATTTTATAAGCAACTCCGTGTAATTATACATCACTCAGAGTTGTTCTGCCTTCACCAGCCACTGCATCACAGCAGAAGCTTCTGTTACACTGTTTGTCCACTGAGGCAGGCGTCAGAAAAGGGAAGTCTGTATCAGGAGGGTTTATAATTAATGGCCAGATTCACTTTTGACCTATAGGGTTACTGCTCTTGCAGTACAGACTCAGAGATGCCCATGCATGTCTCCTCCAGTCTATTCATAGACAAGGCAGAGTGACTCCCCCGCCTCCGAGTGACTGTTTCCTGCTTTCACTCTTGCTCAATTACTTCTCCTCTGACTCCCACATGTGGGTCTTCAGCTCTTTGGCAGGAAGGCATACCTTGTGGAGGAGGGAAGCTGAAGCACAGCTGACTGGTGGGGCGAGCTGAACTGTTGTTTGGGTTAAAGAAAGACATGAAACTGTGGCACCTTCTGCGGTGTTGCTTTTAAATTCACTTTCGCTGCAGTGCACCACCTCCCTCTCCTGCCCCAGCAGCTGGCCAAATTAAAATGCACCATCAATTCATCACTCAGCCACATTGTTTAGTCCGCCCCGCGCCCCACAAAAACACACCGGTTATAATTGCATTTAGAGCAAATATCAATATATCATCATGTAAATGGTAAAGTGAGAGCCATTCTGAAAGTGCAGCACTCTAGGATTAGGCCCAGAGGCAAAAATTGAAAGCAACAGAGGTAGAGTTATAAAAGTGCTGATAGACATACAGTTAAAATGTAGGAGGATAGTGTCACGCTGTATTCATCCTGTTAGATGATGTTTTTCTAGTGCTTTCTCTCCCACCTACCCCCCTTTTATGTCTTTATTCTGCTGATACAACCTCCTCTTGTCTGCTGACTAACTGACCCACATTCCTCTGTGTGCCCTCGGTGTGTGTGTGTGTGTACGTGCATGTGTGTGTGTAAGCCCACATTTCTGCTTGTCATCTTGTGTCTGTATGTGTGTGTGCATGTGTGTGTGAGTGAGTTTTTGTGTGTGCATTCTTGTACCATCCTCTGTCTATCTTTGTCTGCCCCCTCCCCCCCCCCCCCCCCCCCCCCAACAACAAACAAACAACCCCCCCCCCCCCCCCC
>VUQK01044429.1:0-16540 GCA_015106715.1 Bujurquina vittata
ACACTTTTGTATTTTTTAGCAGCAGCCCCCCCCCCCCCTCCCTCCCTGCCACGTACAGCTGCAGGAAATCTGATCTGCAGACAGAGGTGGCCGTGCAGTGCGTGGGTACCCGCCTCTCCTCGCCTCTCGCAGGGCATGGCACGATGGTTTAGAGTTGTGGTAAATGCTGACAGAGCTGCTGCGCCTTTGCGAGAGTTGAGAGGCTGTTTATGATGAAAACTAGGAAGAGAAACTCTGACGGTGACACCGAAAGCCAGAAGTTATAATAGGGGGAAAAAAAGCCAGAAGTAATAATAGAAAAAAAAAGCCAGAAGTAATAGAGAGAAGGATGTGTAGAGGAAAAAAGAGACAAAAGTACTGCATTCACATTTTGTTCACATTTACTGATGCAACCCAACCCCCCTCCTTCTGATTAGAGCTCAGCTGATATTTGTGGGGGACCGATAATGATTCTTGGATCCTAAAAAGAATGACATCATGTTGATTGTGTTATTTATTTATTAACAAAAAGTGCGCATGCAGTATATGAGGGCGACATTGGAAAGTTGGAAATGATTGGACTAATGCTGCTATTGGGGGAATATCGGGCCCTTTGACTGATATCAGCCTTGTTGGGGGGAGGGGGCTTGGCAGAGTTTGCACGGGACCTCCTTTTTGTTGATTTTTCAGGGGGCTTTGCACATTTCTCCTCCTTGTATCTTCATCTTCTTCTTCTGGTTGTGGATCATCTGCCTCCATCTCACCCTATCCCTAACATCCTCGTCCATCGCATCAAGCTGAGCATTTTCACCATCGCCGTATTGTTGTTTTGAAATTGGCTACTGAGGATGTCCTGGGTCTTCCTCCTTTGCGACACCATGAGCCAACATGAATCGCTCAAACCATAAACCTACTGGTAAATTGTATCCCGTTGTCAAGTCTTGAATGTCTTGTGTACGACTGAAAGTCTTTTTTTGGCACCCCAATGGCAAAAAAATAAATAAAAAATGCATTTTTTTACTTTGCATTTAAGACATTTTCACTTTGGCTTCAAGCAGCTGTGAGTGCATCTGTATGCACACTGAGGTGAAGACTTTTGGAGGATAGCCTGGTGTCAAGAATGGCAGAAAAGAAGCCACTTCTCTCCAGGAAAAACATCAAAGACAGACTGATATCCTGCAAAAAGTACAGGAATTGGACTGCTGAAGACTGGTAAAGTCATTCTCTGTGCTGAAGCTCCTTTCGGATTGTTTAGGGCATCTGGAAAAATAATTGTCGGGAGAAGAAAAAGTGAGCGTATCAGTCCTGTTATGCCAACCATGTGTGGGGTTGCTTCTCATCCAAGGGAGTGGGCTCACTCACAACTTTGCCTGACAACGCAGTCATCAATAAAGGATGGCACCAAAACATCCTCCGTACTCAGTGCTTGCCCCAAACCCAGGTAAATGTGAGGGTTGCGTCAGGATGTGTAGAAGTAAAAAGTGCCAAATCTGGTTCCATCTGATGTGGTGACCACTTGGGAAATAGCGAAGCAGCTGAATGTACGTACCTTCTACATATACTCAGTTTGGTTGGGTTCCTTGGTCTAGGAGAGGGTGCCACCTGGATGGGACATGCAGCAGGAAGTTATCTGTGTTTTCTCACATTTGTGCTGTTGAATATCAAACTGACCTTTGTGGTAAGGAGCTGGCAGGGTAAAGACGATTTTAATGTTCAGTACCTGCTACATGTGCTGCAGATTGTAGTGAAAATGAATCTTTTCCTGATTTGAATGGGCCAATACTAGCTGACCAATATCTCAGTCAGGCTCTAATTGTGACTTCATTGCTGTGTAAGCAGCATTTTCATGTTGTATTTGGTTATTGTGATTCTAGCAGCCTTGTACTGTATACTCTTTGGTAGTTTCAAGATCAAGTATTTTGTATGTGTAAACCAAGTCCCTGCATAAGAAGTGTCACTTGTTCCGCCCATGCAGCAGTCATCCAGGCTGATATTTCATCTGAAGCACTGTCCTTCCAGCTTTTGAAAGTGCACTTTGGTGAATGTGATTAGTCTCCTTGCTTCAGATTTTATTTATTCTCCAGAGCTGCTGGCGTTTCATTGCCACCTAATTGTCTTAAAACACTTAACCACCGCCCGTTTAATTCAAACCTCTCGCCTCCACCTCATTGTCAAGCATTAATTTGGCTTAAAAGGATTAGCATGGCATCCATCTTCTAATTACACACTTTTTAGTCTTCAACTTGAAGATTAAATTGGGACAGAGCAATCTCAGTGACATAAGGAATACATCAGAGCGCTGGAGGATGCTAAACAAATTGAGGGCTCGATGAGGTTTGACTCGCATGTAAATGAATACATTTTAAATGGGAGGACTAAATAGAGAGCTAGATAAATAGATAAATTGTGCTTTTAGCGTCTTTTTACGCTTTACAAATTTGCTAGGATAAGAAGAGACAGAAGAGCTTTTTTTGAATTTAGATTTATCTCGTCGGCAATTAAAAGTGATGCTTTTATATTGACTTATGACACATTTTGTGATAATTCTGTTGACACACTTCAATAACTCAACCGTCAATGTGATAATGTTTTGCTAAACTGGCCATGAAGCTTGCAAAGATAAGATTGATCCCATTAAAAAAAAAAAATTACTGTGCATGCGTTCATATATAACTAATGATTGATAATCCTCAGGGGCCAGCAGAGGTTAATGGGCTGCTTTTGAAGAGGTGTGAGAGGTCCTCTGAAAGTGAGAACATGTTGGAGGGGTGATTTCACACTCCTTCACCAATTGAACACTTGGGGGGTGGGGTGGGGTGTCTAGCTATGCTGCTGTTGGATAATTGCAGCAGTTAGAATGTGTCTGATCTGAAGGCACCCGCCTGCAGCAATTTGCTGTTAGCTGAGATTTATTGGCGAGAAGTTGAGAAGCACACCTGGAGCAGAAAGTTCACAATCGAAGCAAACGCGCAGAGGAGGGGAAGGAAGGAGTGATGAAAGTGGCTGGAAAACCACACAGAGGTGACAAAGTGCTGCAGACCACTTGGTTTTACTGGCAGTTTGCTACAAAGTGTCTCTCTGTAGTTGCAGGTTGAGGTCGAGCAAAAGTTGTTATTGCAGAGCAGGCTGAGATCCGTGTCTGTCGGTGTAGGTATTTGCCTACAGACAGCCTGCGGGTAGGGGTGTTGAACCTATGCAAACGTGCTCCTGCGCAGTCCTCCAAAAACCTCACAACGCGTAGCTTGGCTGTGCATAGGTCAAATGCTTGTTGGTTAACAAGTGGGGCTGGAACAGGAATGAAAGGATTCAATTCAATGCATTTTTTATATAACACCAAATCACAACAGTCCCCTCGAGATGCTTGATACTGTAAGGTAAAGACCTGGCAATAATAGAGAGAAAACCCCAACAATCGAATGACCCCCCCTATGAGCAAGCGCTTGGCAACAGTGGGAAGGAAAAAATCTCTGTAAGAGCCACTTTATAAGGGGTTTGAATTTTGAGGTTTGATCGGGGTTGATTGTTCACTATTAGTTCATTAGTTCCTTATTAGTTCATTATTTCCTTAGTTACAATACAGCGCATAACGATTGGAGAATGGGCAGTTAATTGTCTTTGATGCTGCTCGCTTTGATGTGGCCAGTAATGTCAGTTAGGAGGGCAGCATTAGGCTTAGGAGCACACAGTTTTTCTACCGTGTGACTATGTATGAAGATTATAGAATAAAAGTTTAAAATCGAAGAGACTTCTACTGTCATAAGTGTCTCGACTACGTTACTGAGCCTGCAGCCCAAAGCGGCGTGGACAAGACAGGAGAACTGCCGCTACAAGTGGGAAGGAAAAAAACACCCTTTTGACAGACGCTCTTTGCAGGTAGACAGGCTGCCCACTAGACTTTAGTGATTCTTTAAGGCAGTCACTGCTGTCATAAAACACTTGATAAAACTGCTGAAGACTCAACATGTAATGTCAGAGAGGTTATTCTTGGATTAGTTTGTTAGCTTGTAGCCCGCCGTGAATGTTCCATGGGTGGACCGTGCAGCTCGTGAAGAACTCAGCTGGAAAATATCCTGTTAAATATTGTTCTGCTCACTCGGCTTTATTAACCTGGCTGCCATTCATGTCTGGTCAAAATGTGCAGCTGGAGGGGAGTGCACAGCCGCGCGTTTTTATCGCTTCACAGAACAGCCAGTGGTAGTGCATACAGGGGTCGAAACAAAAGAAAGTGTGCACAGAGGTGAAGTGCTTTAGCTAAGCAGACTTTGAGCCACTGTAATCGGCCTGCACGTCTTGATCAGAAAGTAATATGTAACTATGCGACTCATCTTATGTAATATAAATCTTTACTCCTTTTAAGTATTCCTGAGAGCGCACCATAAACTGAGGTGCTTGGTGTTGCTTTGTTGGAAACCCAAAAAAATGAAATGCCTTCAGAGTAAGTTTTGTCCTAACGTGCTCACTGTAAGAATGTGGAACTGCTACACCTCATTTTTTTTTAGGTTTATGTAAGTGTGACAGTTATTTCAGCTTGTGTCTTTAAAAAAAAACCAAACAGGAGGCTGAGGGTGTAATTTTCTCTGATGGCCATGCTGGTGCAAAGCTACAGGTTTTATCTTTAACAAATACTCTGCTGGGTTATGCATGCAGCAGCCTCACCGTGACTTTTCACTTCTGCCCATTGCACAACGCTTAACCTCTGTCCAGTTTCTTTTTTTCTTCACTTGTTCGAGTGTTTGTCTGTCTGTGTGCATAAACATGTTGCCTAAGTTGAACTGCATGACTAGGCACAGTTCAGCTCCCATTTACTCAGATGCACACAGAGGGAAGAAGCAAGAGCTGAAAAAAGGTATGAGCGGCTCTTCTCCGGTTTGGTCTTGGTTCAAGTTTTGCAGTATTTTTATTGGCTAAATATATATTTACGCTTTTATTCTCATGTTAAAGCTTTTTAATTATTATTATTTTTAATGTTCAGGCATTTTTTCCCTCCATGAAGTGTCTTTCCATTTATGCTGGCATTTCTTTTACAGTGCAGTCATGTGGCAATACCGTTTCAGAATGAGAAATTGTTTCTGATTGTGTCTTTTTAATACACCGAGGCGCAGAGGATGTGGGCACATCTCCCCTCCCCCTAATTTCAAAATGGATCAAAGATTTACGATACACTCAGCTTTACAACCATGCATATGCATTCTAGTGAGTTGACTAAGAAAGTGCAAATGAACTCATTGATCAAAGAAATTAGGTCACACCCGTTGGGAAGCCAAAAGAGAGAGGGAGAGAGAGAGAGAGAGAGAGGGGGGAAATTGGGGCTACTCAAGTTGCACAAATAAAGGCGTAAAGTCTTTTCTCTGAGCTTAACAAAAGCCTTCACAGGAACAGCTCCTCAGATTTCTAAAATCCTAAACCAAGTTCTTCGTTAAGTAGTCTAGACAAGGTTTGGTTTGATGCTGAGTGAGCGGTGTAGTTTCCTCTGATGGCTTTTGTGCCCAGAAAGCATTTTTAACCTCGCTGGCAGGAGCGTTGTTAAAAAGTTTAAAAAAAAAAATGTAAATAATGAATTTGTTCTCTCTCCAGAGCATAATGGCCCTCCTGCTGTGGTTTGGTTTCTCGCTGCTGGCAGCCGTCCAGCCCAGCGCGGTTAAGAACTGCCATCCCGGCTGCCACTGTGAGGTGGAAAGCTTCGGCCTGTTCGACAGCTTCAGCCTGACCAAAGCGGACTGCCGAGGGCTGGGACCCAGCGCCTCCATGCCCATATCAATCCCACTGGACACTGCTCACCTGGACATGTCCTCCAACGCAATGGGCCCACTCAGTGACACAATGTTAGCTGGTCCAGGCTACACCACCCTCATCAGCTTGGACCTCAGTAGTAACCACATTACAAAAGTAAGTTGTTCAAAGAACTTCTGTGTCAATCCTTAAACCAGAATCATTTTATTATCTTTAGATCAAATTATTGTAATGTTAGTTGATATTATCTAATGTAAGATTGCATCAGAGCAGCACGTATTACTGGGTGTTGCCAAGCAACTAAGTAGTATTTACTATCTCGCTTCACTGCATTCACCAGTGGCGATTTTTTTTTTTTTTTTTAAATTGTAGAGAGCAGCTCTTTTTAAACAAACTAGCAATAAAAACACACTTTAAGGAGGGTTAGTAGGATTCGGCGGCATAGAGATTGCAACTGCTCCAGCTCACCCTGCACTTCCAGTGTGGAGGTGATGCTGTGACTGCAGGTAGAAACATCTCCAGAGGCAGTGTTTGTTCTGTCCAATCGCCACATGCTTCTTCTGTAACTATAAATGGCTCATTATTGGGTAGCAAAAACACAAAAGTTCAAATTTTCAGGTAATTTGACATTATTTAAAACATAGCTATGAATAATAGATTCCAGTTCTGCTCATAAATCCTACACACCACGCCTTTTAATGTAAGCTGCTGACCACCTAATGACGCAGAGGTCATTAGGTGGTGAGGTTAGTGAGGATTGAGTCACAGTCCTCCCTAGCCTCATCTGTTATTTTTTTTGTTTTTCTTTTTCCTCACAGTGAAAATATAAAACTTAGGTTTCATCTGCAGTATTTTGTAAAATTTACCGGTTTATTCTTACAAATATACAGAGCTCAGACCTGCTCACTATTTCACACTAACTAGAGTTGGGTTAGCTGGCTACTCCAAATACCCTACAGGACAGATCCTTAGAAAATATTTCAGATTTTTACAAGGACATGAAGTCGAGGGATTCTGATACACAGAGGGGGCTGTTAGAGACAGAAAAGGCCTGTGAAAACTGTTTTAACCAAGTCACTGGTGAGCTTTGGAAATATTTACTTGCAACTCACTGCTTAACTTTTATTACTTTTTTTTTTTTTTTATTAAAAACCTCTGTTAACTTGTTCTTTTGCTTCTCATTTTCAGATAAGCCCCAGCGCGCTGTCCAAGCTGCGCTATCTGGAGTCTCTGGATCTGAGCCACAACAACTTGGAGAGTCTCTCACCGAGCTGTTTCTCTGGACTCCCCCTGGTTGAAGTTGACCTCAGCCACAACAGCTTCCGGGAGTTCAACATGGACGTGTTTGCGTCTAAGGTCAATGGGGAACCTGTCAGCGTGGATCTGTCTCATAACAAGCTTGTTTCAGTCTCCACCACTTCGCACGGCAGAGTTCTGCACGTCCAGAGTTTAACTCTGTCGTCAAACCAGCTGTCGAGTGTACCGAGCCTGGCAGGACTTCTGCTGAGGTATCTCAATCTGGATGGCAACCCCATCACACAAATCCCAGAGGGAGCCTTCGCCCAGCTGAAAGATCTGGTTTATTTATCCCTGAGTGGCCTCCACAAGCTTGAGCTAATCCAGCCGCACAGCTTCAAAGGCCTCCAGAGCCTGCAAGTTCTGGATCTCTCAAACAACCCTAAGCTCAGGAGCCTGAGTCCCACAGTGTTTAGTGGCCTAGACTCTCTGCAGGAGCTGAACTTGACCGGTTCTGGTGTAGCATCCTTGCCAAGTAACATGCTGACCCACCTGCCCAGCATTAAAAGTATCACACTGGGACAAAACACCCGCTGCTGGAGGACCCAGAAGCAGGGACTTTTCCACCGGCAGATGGGCCAGGTCCAGCATAACGAGGTGCTGACCTGTAACATGGAGGGCATTGCGCTCTGAGACTGTGCCTGTGGGAATGGACCACTCTCTGCAATCTTGAAACCAGACCTGTGCCTTACCTGCTTGGAAATGGAAAACATTTTGTGTGTGTGTGTGTGTGTGTGTGTGTGTGCGTGTGTGTGTGCGTGTGTGTGCGTGTGTGTGTGTGCGTGCGCGTGCGCGTGCGCGTGCGCTGCTCTCATTGAGTCACATCTGTTCCGAGGTGATATCTCTTAAAGATCTGAGGCAGCCTTCATGAAATATCATACATGCTGTATCCTTTCAAAATGCAGTCTCATTTTTATGTAGCACGTTTTCTTTAACATGCCGTGTTGTCTACACTGGTAGAGAACCTGTCATGAAGTCACAACTTAAGTGATGTTTATACTAGGGATGGCACAATACCACTTTTTTTAATGTCCGATACGGATTCTGATATTTTACATTTGGATATCTACTGATACTGATCCAAATCCGGTCTTTCTTTAAAAGCAATTCTTTTAAATTCCTGGATGCATTTTACATAAGTCAGCAGTCTTTGACACAACAATCCATTTATCACCTGATGCCTGCTGCTCCTTTGTGAGAAGGTAATGCATTGGCTTATGGCAGATTGCAAATTTCATCAAGCATTTTTGTGATAATTAATGGATCGGATTGCATTTTTTTATTCCTTCCCGATATCCGATCCAGTAATTTAGGTCAGGATCGGATCGGTGCATCCCTAGTTTATACATTACTTAAAGTATTGAATTCATGTACTTCAAAGTTGGACCATATTAAGTTATTTGCACTTATTCCATTTGCAGTATTGTTTTAGAATAATTCCTTTAAAGTGTTGCTGACAATGTCTTCACTGAAGGATTTTGTTGACTATCGACCACTAAGATTTTTTTTTTACGTGACTTTGAATGTGATGGTTGGTAGAAAAGAGTAGGGGAGCGTTTTCTTGAGAAGACTGACACCACTCGGATCTTAATAGAATGAAGTTTATCTTAGCACAAAGACTGGAAGCAGAGGAAGCAGCCTAGCTCTGTCGGAGGAAGCTCTTCGCCAGCAATGAGGCACCAGTGCCGGATCTGAAAACTGGTTCCACCCACTCCCACCAAAATGAGACCGATGCCAAACAAAACTGCGCTTTTTACCACTGTTTAAACTGCTCACATCAGATGCTGCAAATTCTCAGATGGTTCCCAGATTTTGGTCTGTTTGCCCACAGATATTACTCAACTTTCACCGTGTAGCACTGACGATGTTCAGCGCTCAAACATGTCGATTTGTCGGCCAGTTATTAAGAGGCGGCGTGGCAGAACTGGCTTAGCGCAATTCTGGAAGTAAGGTTTACTTAACATGTGGTTGCCTGCTTTGTTTGATTCATACAAACAGTCCACCTACAAGAGATGGAACCTGCGCGTTTGGTGGATTTTTTTTTTTTGTTGTTGCTTTTGTACAGAACCAGGCTGCCTACATACACTGCCATATCCAGTCTTATGTTAAATTAAGCCAACTAGCTGCTGGTTGAAGTAAGTATTTCACAAAAACACTGAACTCTACAATCCAAGGAGCAGATTCCTTAATATTCAGCACAGCGTGCGTTAGTAATTCACAATATGACCATTTCATCACTTGATTTTTTTTTTCTTTCCATGTGTGTATCCATGGAGCTCAAATCGATCATGTGGTCCACTGTGTTTGGCTCATTGCTCTTCACAGCTACACTACAAATTTGGTGTAAAGCCTTTGCAGATGGTGCAGACGTGTGCGCGTTGATGCTTATCCCACAGCGACCAGGCTGACCTGGAGCCACTTTTACGTGCCACCAGGTCAACATCCAGCTGAACAGGACGGGCTGTTTCAAAGCAAACTGGCTCGTATCCAGTGTTATCACTTATTATCACATACTTGGTAATGAAACGGTGCTGGCGTATGTTAATGTTTGAACGTCGAGCAGCGCTGTGCTACCTTGGCATTCCTGTGGTTTTCAGTGCAGCCTCAAGACTGCATGTTGGGGTTTTATTCATGTCTGCACTCTGTAAAGGCTCCAGCTTTGAAATCTTTTCAGTTTGCTTATTGGAAATCAAAGTCTTTATATTTGTATGTATGTGACTACACTGTATATAACTTTATATAAAAGTGAATTTTACTATTCTCTCATCTTTTGACTGTTCTTATTCACGTCCAGTGTGATGTAAAAATGGCAACAGTTGTTAGGTGTGCCGGCCGAGTCAGTGAAACACGTTCAAAATCAAACCACACGCAGGGGACGATTGTGTCAGCGTCTGCATTGCATTTAAAATTTTCCTCAGAAATCCAGCTTTTGGAAGCAGTGTGCGGTCTGTGCCTACGCACAGCACTGACTCACAGCAGGGTGTGTCTCTGCAGGACACGAGGCGAGCTTAGATCTCAGCGGTTTGTGTCACTTTCACAACTCAAAAACTCGCTGTGGATAAAGATTTATTTACCCGCGTGTACAGACACATACAGGCACGCTTGCACTCCTGAATAGTCTTTAAATAAATAATTAAAAAAAAAAAATCAGCCAGACCCACAAAAGTTTGGCAGGCTTTACGTGCTACAGTGTGCTGGTAACCTGCCAAGGAGGTGACAGGGAAGGAGCTGAGCAGAGAAAGGGGAAAAGAGGGAGAGAGGAGTGGGTATCAGACAGGGCAGCGTGCAGATTTCCTGTGTGCGCGTTTGGCAACGAGTGGTATCCAAGGCGGAAAACTTCACACTGCCCTGTTTTGTGTGACACATTGTTTATGCAACAAGAAAAAGAAAAAAAAAATGTGTGGGGGGTGGTGGGGGGGAGGACACAGACTGATCTTAGGGATTTTCAGAGATTGCATCAGAGGGGGACTGCATGTGTTACATCTTGAGCAATGAGCTTGAGAGGAGTTTTGGGTAAGTTTGCTGAAGCCCTGCATTTGAAAGTTGTGAATGGGAGCCTCAGCGGATTTGATGCCACAGCAGAAAACACTTCCAGATGTTTTTTCTTCTCTTTTTTTCATGTCCTGTGATGCAATGGCATGTTTAGACCTAAGGAACCAATTTTAAAAAAGACTATCCCAGCTGTATTCAGTGGTGGCACATTAGACACTTGCTACGGCGCTGATATAAAACTAATATGACTGAAAACTTTTGATCCCGTAATTGCAACACCTATTGTAAGCTTATAATCCGGTCTGAGTTATTTGTGTGACGTGTAATAATGTGTTTAAGAGTGAGAATTATGGCTGATTATATTCAGTGGAAATCAGAAAGCTGCACTGGATGGAGACAATGTGTCCCTTTAAAAATTCCACTGGCCTCCTAACAATGTTCCTCTGTGTCTCCAGGGACGTGCACAGATGTGTGGAAAAGCAGCAGATATGACTTGACGTGACATCACAGACCAGTACATTCCTGCCTCAGAAGGAAACACACAGCGGAACATGCGCTCGTTGGCCACTTTATTAGGTGCCGCTGCTTGTTAACACAAATATCCAATCAGCCAATTGTGTGGCAGCATCTCAAAGCATTTAAGCACGCAGACATTGCCGAGACAACCTGCTGAAATTCAAAACAAGCACCAGAATGGCGAAGGAAGGTGATTTAAGTGAATTTGAACGTGGCGTGGTCTGCTGGGATTTTCCCAAACAAACTTCTTTCGAGTTGACGGAGAATCGTCTCGAAAAAGAGAAAATATCCAGTGAGCAGCATCCTGCCTCCTGCCATGTATCAACAGTGCAGACTGCCTGTGGTGGTGTAATGGTGTTGGCACTCTTTAGGCCCCTTGGCACCAACTGAGCATTGTGCAACAGCCACAGCCAGCTTGTGTTGTTTGCTGACCATGTCCATCCCTTTATGACAAAAGTGTAAACATCTTCTGATGGCTGCTTTCAGCAGGATAATGCAACATGTCGCAAAGCTCAAAGCATCTCAAACTGGTTTCTTGAACATGACAATGAGTTCGCTGTACTAGCCTCCACACACACTAGAGCTCAGTCCAGTAGAGCACCAGTGGGATGTGAAGGAATGAACGCTTCATATAATGGACGAACAGCTGATAAGTGTGCAGCGACTGTGTGATGCTATCATGTCAGCAGGCACCAAAATCTGTGAGGAATGCACCCTTTTGAATCTGTGCCCACAAAGTTAAGGAAGCTCTGAAAGCGAAAGGGAGTCCAGCCTGGTGCTAAACGTTTCTCACAGATCAGAAAGCAACCACCATCTTTCAGTGTGACAGTGGGAAGAAACCTGCTGACGAGGGTGGTGACATTTACACAGACAGAAAGTTATGTTCCCATGAAAGTAAAAAAACACCCCCTCCAAAAAAACAAAACAAAACAGACTCATCCAAACATGTTTTATCTCATCTTATCTGTGGTCTGTAGTCAAATCATCACACTGGGAAAAAAAAAAATCAGATAGTTGTCATATTAATCTCTCATGTGCGGCCACTCACATAAAATGCCACTTTTACTGTTTTGCTTTGTTCTGTATTCTGAAGCCCACAAACAGTAAAGCAATTGCTTTAAGCTGGATAATTAATATTTATTTGACTTTAGGCACAGCCTTTTGGGACACGTGAGCAAAGAATTGAAAAGGAAATGGTTCGCTTCTCTGCAGTGGTCTGGCTGTGAGATGTAATTACTTCAAAGCAGAGGGAAGCTTTGAACTGTGCATAATTAATTCAGGCAAGCAGAACCAGGGTGTCTTTATTAAGTACTCTGTTCTTGCTTGAACAACTATCAAACAAATGTAATTTGACCTTCCCAGATAAATCCTCTGGAGAATCAAGCCATTCATGCAACTAATCCACTTTTGCATTGTCAATGAGCCCATATTGCTTGGAACACTGCAGGGTTTTATGGTTCGTCCCCGGGAGAGGCTGTGAAATCCAGGAATGTGGATTGTTGTTTTATTTTTTTGTAACTTTTTGTTTAGAACTTAAGATATGATTTTCTTCTCTTTTTTTCAGTTTTCAAGTTTTCATCTTGCAACAGTGACATTTCGATGCACCAAAATGCCCTCTGGCTTGTTGTGCTGCTGTAACAATAGTCACCAAGGTACTGTGTCAGCGAACTGCAGAGGTTTTGTTTTTCAGACAAACAAAAGAGCCGCTCAACTTGTCACAGGCCACAAAGAGCTGCTTGTATTTGTTCTGAGAGCCACTAAAGCTGCTGAAGTTTGTACTGCTGCACAGCGTTATTATTGCCTAAAGAACACGTTTTTGCACCATTTTTTTTTACATTTCACAATCAGTATTCGCAAGGGCATGCACGTTATGAACATATGTTGTCATATAAAAAGGGCGATGGCCCACAGAGCTTAAAATAACAGTCTGCAGCCTACATGTTCATCGGAAGCCTTTTTATGATTGACTTTCCTCTGAATCAGGCTTCACTGGGCCTGAGTCAGAGGAAATTTGCTGCATTCATAAATGCTACATTCATAAATACTTGAGACAAAGTGAGGATCAGATGTTCTTATGAGTTTTTGCTTGTGCTGAACAGATGATAGAAAAGTCACACCAAACGTCCATGTGAATCTTGCTCAGCCAGACTGTTGAAAATAACGTATTTTCACACTTAGACACAGTGTGACTCGTCCACATGTCATCACTGCATGGAACAATACTGGCTTTCAAGTGACTGAATTAGCTCATTTGGGAGCCCAGCTGTATATTCACATGCACCAAAGATATTTTTATTCATAAAAATGTCTTCTATTATGAATTACAGGTACTGGGAATGGAAAGCTCTGTGGGGTAAATGCAGATTATGCCATACTTTGTCATCTAAATTTGATCGATACAATATATAAATATCACAGTAATTCAAAATTATGAGTGTTTCTGCACAAAATATTTGAAAAGCTCCTCGTCTACAAACAAGCTGTTTATTTAGAAGTTTGGAAGCGACAGGATGACAGAAACACCGCGACTGTGATGACTTCATTGTCATTTGTTGTTGATCAAAGTCACCCCTTTATCTATATTTTGAGTTGGGAGAAAATGCTGTGGTCAGATGAAACCAAAACTCATGTAGAAATGCTGAGTATGACCCTAAGAACACCATCCCCACAGTCAAGCACGGAGGTGGGAACATTATGCTTTGGGGCTGTTTTTCTGCTAAGAGTACAGGACAACTTCACTGCACTGAGGGGCCAATGGAGTGGCTAAAGAACAAGCACATAAAGGTCATGGAGTGCCAGTCTCCAGGCCTCAATTCTTATTGAAAATCTGTGGAGGGAGCTGAAGCTTCGAGTTGCCAAGCAGCGGTTAAGAAACCGAAAGGATTTGAAGAGTTTCTGTAAAGACGAGTGAGCCGAAACCTCTCCTGAGATGTGTGCAAACCTGCAAAGCAGCTACAAGAAGCGTCTTGCTGTTGCGCTCGCCAACAAGAGTTTCGTGTTTTGCTTTGAGATCAAATACTTATTTCACTCAGTGACATGCAAATCAATTCTAACTTTTATGCGATGTGTTATTTTTTTCTAGATTTTGGTTGATTTTCAGCAATCAGAGATTGCTGAATAAAATTGTATCTGTTTTTTTTTTTCTTTTCAGTCCCATATTCTTCTATGGGTTGTGGGTTTGGGGGAAGTCTATCCCCAGCTGTCATGGTGTGAGAAGCAGGGGACACCCGGGACAGGTCACCGGTCTAGCACAGGACTGGACAACGATTCACACTCAGATTCACCAAACCCATGCCGGGAGAGAACACACAAACAGGACCCAGCTGGTTGGGGGATCTGAACCCAGGACCTTCTTGCTGTAAGGCCACAGTTCTACCTGCTACGTGCACCACCACGCTAACATTCACACTCATGCTGATGATGATTGGTGTTCGGCCTCTTGCCTGAGGATACTTTGACGCGCAGCCAAGGACTGAAGCACCAACCTCCCGACTGATAGACGATCCACTCTACCTCCTGAGCCACAGCTGCCCTAGCTAGAGTATTCCTGTCTAAAATATGAGTAGTTTAAAAAGTAAAAACACAATTACACTTAATTGGAAAATTTGAGCACTCAGGGGACTTCCTACCACAAGCCTCGTTCACACGCACACAATTATATGCACAGGCACGTTTATTTAGCATTCACACTCAGTCACACTCCAATGGAAGCATCAGGGTCAACTCGAGAGTCCGTATTTAGCCCAAGGATACTTCAACACAGGAGACGGCGATCGATCCACTGACCTTCCGATTGGTAGACGACGATAAGTCCTTTATTTACTGCTTTAATATGGTAAATAAAGTATTTCTTATCTTATAAATGACCCAAGTAGATAACAATAGATTGGCCACTTGAAGGTTAAGTTGGGGATGAAGGTTGAAAAGAGCTTCTGGTTATGCTTTATTCACAGTGTAGGAGGGTATAAGAGAGAAGACTGGGATTCAGAAATCCTGGATTGTATTACTCTCACAGAGTGCAGTGATTACAGAGAGGCCCACGTGCCAAATGATAGCTGGAAATGAAATCCTTTGTCACTGGAACATTTTCACTTATGAATTTGATTTTCAACTCTTTTGTTAACTAATTTAATATTACTTTGTTTAACGTAGAAATCTAATAGGACGACAGTGCAGGGTTTCCTGCACATTTGTGGGAAACCAATATTTGCAGTTGTAGCCTTTTAACAGAATCTAATCCCTAAAGACTGCTGTCAGATATACTGCCACCCCAAAGAGATCAGTTACTGAGTTTATGGCACTGCCTCGAGTCATGACTGCTCTGACTTAACAGTTCTCGATGGTCAGTGCGGAGCAGGGTTGCATTTTCTCCTCATCGCAGCATCCAGGGGGAGGAAACCCACAGACTGTGTCTTTTCAGCCGCTGAGCTTCGCAAACATCACGACTTCAGATTGTTTCTTTTCGATCCAGGGAAAAGGAAGAAAAGGAACAACAGGCAAACACATCGAGACGGCCAGCAGCACACAGAAGGGAGCGGAAAATAAACACCGTGATACCGAAACAGCCAGTTCAGATGGAAATAAGCTGAACACACACACACACACGCACACACACACACACACACACACACACACACACACACATGATTAAAACGCAGGCTGAACACCGGCTGCTGCGTCCCGAGAAAGCTGCTCCTACTTGACCCATGATGCAGTGTGCACATGTGCATGAGTTTGCAATGAGAAAATGAACGTTGCCGTTAGCCTCATGTTGTTTTTTTATTTAAAGATCAGGTAAGTGTAGAAGGAGCAGGAGTCTTGCATCACCTCCCTCATTGTGGTGGTCTGTGGAGGGAGTTTCCCACAGGAAAATGGAAACATCCTTAGACTGCTGCCCTGCTTGTCTCTCTCCTCCATCTGGTTTCCATCAGAAGCTGCTGGGCTGTAAAGGTTTTTCCCCCAGAGGACACCACCTCCTTTTTTTTTCTCCCACTGACACTGTTTAGGTTGATCTCTTTCAAATGTCTCTGTCCATTGCCTTCAGGCTTTTATTAAAACCAGATTTTTGTAATGCTTGGACAAACTGAAGTAAAAAAAAAATACACTAAAACATTATTTCAGTGTATTTCCTTAAAAATCAAAGATGGATGAGGATATTTAGGCCAATTTAAAGGCTTTTGGGAGTTCATTCAAGTCCACAAGTACTGATGGCCAAACCACACCCACCTTGCCTTGAGTTTTGGCTGCAAGATGATCAGAGGGGCCACAGGATTAAATCTCCTGCTCTTCAGCCAGCAGCGTTTTCCAACCTGACCACTGGAAAGACATTAAAATTCAGAGCTATGATCTCCTCATTTGAGTCCAGTTCAAATCCTTACTCCTGCATTTTGGATGAGTTAGTTTATGTTAATGATTTTTGACTGTAGCAGGATCAGGAGAGGTGCCAAACAGTGAGATAAAAAGGAGACTTACACGACCTCTAAATCTGTGCCGGCTGAAAGGGACTTCATTTTTTTTTATGCTTCTC
>VUQK01044429.1:16560-26702 GCA_015106715.1 Bujurquina vittata
TTTTTTATGCTTCTCAGTTGCACTGCGCCATATAAGTCAACACCCAAAGTTGCTCAGATTTGGTATGAGTAAGAGTGTGTCAGTAAACATTCGGGGACAAGAGGTTCTCCTGTTAAATTTCCCCCCAAGGAGTGAAAATATATCCAAGAAAGCATGTGAGTGTAAGTGCTTCCTCTAACTTTGCTAAACAGGGCTGCTTCCACTTTTTGTCAGTCCGTTTCTGAACACGAACGTCAACATAACGCTGGTGAAAAAGGGAGGTTTTTAAACCACTTTAAGTGCAGACCTGGTGTCAGCTCTGACAGTGGTTACCGAGCCTCCCTCAGCCTGCATGTTTGCCTAATGAGCTCTCTTGCTTAACTGTTTTCTTTGCCGTGTCTCTCTCCTTTTTAGGCAATATTTATCCAAAATGTATTATTTCTATTTAAAACAGTAAAGCCAAGTATCAAATGCAAGTGGGTGGGATAATTTTGAACACATACTGTAGAGATGACCTGATAGTGTTAGTTTGATCACACTTCTCCCAGGAACATCTGTGTTTCTGTGAGCTGGAGCTTAGGCTTTCTTGCTGAACATCGGAAATGAACACATAGGATTTGTTAACCGGTGACGCAGCGCACACCATTGCAGTGCTTTGGAAATGAGCAAATGAGGTGACTGCTTCACTGCACTGTAATTACATCCACATGATTGAGCCTGCGGATTATTCTGCTTGGCTGGATCTACACTGTTTCCTAAACTACAGTTAGATATACTTCAGTGACCTTTCAAAAGTTAGATCCACACACAGTGGGTGCAAATTCTGAAGTTTCAGAGCACAGTCTGACAGTTTTTATTCAGGTAGCTGGCAATAACCGGTTGCTGTGTGTAACTGAACAGTTTGATTTGCAGCAGCTGATGTTTAGGCTGAACATTGTTTGTGCTAAAACAAACAAACAAACAAAAACAAATCAAAGTTTGGTTTTTTTTTACTGTACACCGAGGACTGGATCAGGGCACTTTGTGCTTTCGAGCCTGAAATCTAAGCAGCATGTATTGGCATGATTTAGCGTATTAATTCTGCATTGCAGTCATTTAATCTGTCCCAAAATTACCCTTGAGATTCTGATCAAATCAGCCTTTTTTTTTCCTTCTTTTTTTTTTTTTTTGAGGTTCTCAAACCCTTAATAGGAGTGTCCTCTAGTGGACAATGTAAGTAACTACATGCAAAATTTGTTTCCAAGCTCAACGGGCAGAGCTGGCTGTTAAATATTGTTTTTCAAGGCATATGTCAAAAAGGGGAGATGCATGCCGTAAAGGATCCGTTGAGTATTGATGTAATCATTAATAAAAAAAAGTGTTTTTTAATTATTGCAATTCTGAACCCCGTTTTTCTGAAAAACATGGTCTCTGATACAGACAAGCCGATAACGCTCTGAAAGCTTGACTCATCTTTGAAGGCTCCAGGAAGCATTACAGATGCTTGAAGAGGATTGTAAATAAACCTATTAACAGGTTCTTCTGTCTGGCTGCATTTTATTGTGCATGGCTGATTTGTTATGTGTAACCATGCAGCCTGTGAGTGGTAACAGATGTCCAGCTGCTTTAAACCTTTGGGCTCACTGATCACACCACACTATCAGTAGGTGTGAATTATGTATATACATTTATATATAAAGTAAAAACATGACTTCATTTTCTTATCATCATTAATACAACTTTATTTTCTCATTGTAATTCAACAAACTTAGAAAAAAAATCAAAGGACTGTTTTGTCAAATACTGAGTTCATGGAGCAGTGAAGAAGAACATCCTGATGTCCGACATGAACGTTAGGACAAATATACTCTTGTAAAATAAATATGAGTTAAAAACTTCCATAGAATTTTCCAGCATTCTGTGTCCAGCACTATAGTTAAAATAAAACTCTTTCCTGTAAAGCACCCATTTCCCTGCTCATACACTGGGCTGTGTCTTCCTCTGTCTCATTTTGATTTGCATTTAATGCACAGTTTGCATTGTGTGCATCAAATCATTATTTATCAATCAATATCGTCATAAGCCACGGCTGGGGCCTGAAGTCTGTCTCATCAGCAGCTGAGGATGGAGTTGGCTCTTAGGATGCGAGTAGTCTTCTTTGAGCTGTAACTGTACTCATACTGCAGGTGGTCATGGAAGAAATATAGATGTCCTGTAAAACAAAGATAACTGTTAGTACAACAAAACACCTTATCATTAGGTACTTTTCTATATCAAAAGTGAGACTTCACGATACCATAGTGATAAGCAGCAGCGTCGACTTCATCGTCCATTCCGGGAAAGTCGTCCTCAATGGATCGTGGGTAACCACTGTCCATGGTTCCTGCAGCTTCATCATAGCTGTGGGTGACACATAACCATTTGTCATCCAGTACTGTTGAGTCTGCTCCCCCAACAATGCTGCACTGTGGCCACTGGTAGCGTTACTGTGTCTCCACATACCTCCAGTATTCTTCATCGGTGAAAAGCAGAGTTTTCCCAGTGTCCTTGATGTTCACGGCTGCATCGATTTTCCTAACACTCTTGGGAAGCCCAAGCTTGTGAATGTATTTTGGGTAACCATCCACAAGGTCGTATCCATTCAAAGCCCACATTTTGATTCCTGGTGAAACACGGAATAAGTTTAAGGTGTAAACGCACTGTCCTGTCTGCTTAAGATATGAAAGCAATAAAAAAAAACCTCACCACTAAATATGATGACCAAATCCTTCTCTGGGTTCTCGTAAGCGGCGTCTACTTTACTGGGGAGGGTCGGCCATGTGGACTTAATCAGCGTCAGTTCAGGCTCCACCATCTGAGGATGAATACGCCAGTAGTAACTGCAAGAAAGCGTGAAAATACAGCATGATGAACATACATGGCACATTTGCAGAGCTTTCATTGTGGCAGAAATATGAACTCTTGTTCACAGATTGGGTCCAGTGGTTATAGATTAGATAACAAGGTTAGATCTGTCTAGAGTGATGAAGAACCTCATCAGGCCCCTGCTGTACCTGTCTTTGAAGATGATGGTTTCTCCTCTGAGCTCTGTGGCAGCATCAAAACTCAGCTCGGGGTCACACCTTTCTGGGGCGTCAGGCCTCGGCTTCACTTTCTTATGGTTTGGGTTTGGACCTGTGATTGATTGACATCTGACATTAATGCTCTGTTCACATGATAAACAAGCCCTCGGTTTTCTTGAAGTTACGTTGACAACCAGATCGTGTATCCTCCTACCATAGAGATCTTGAATTCCTGCAATGTCATCTTTAGACAGCAGGTAACCTGTAGCATAGGTGTAGATGGGGTACATCAGGGCGCCTGGGTCTGAGGAATGGGACATCCCCAGGGCGTGACCCAACTCATGAGCTGCCACTACAAACAGGTTGTAAGCTGAAAGAAAAAGATGTTGAATCCAAAATATTGTTGTTTAATATTAGCAATAATTAGAATGACATTTAGTTATTGCTGAAGTTTCTTGTGGCTAATTCTTACCCGATGAATCTTTGGTCCAGTGCTCATCCTCATCAAAGTGAGTATCCCCTCCAATGCCTTGGCCTGGAGGGTAGGCATGAGCCAGCAGACCGTTAGGGCCATCAAACGGGTTGTAGTCGCCGTGCTCTTCAGAATAAAAGGTAGACAATGAGCCGAAATGCATCACTGCAACTCCTAAACATTTGTAATACATCAGAATTGAACCCAAGCTTTTCGTACCTTTTGATCCAAAGCTGATCATGATGTCAGCATTGCCTTTGTAAAGCTTCTTAAAAATCAGAGGAGTAACAGCAGACCAAAGGTTGAGAGCGCGGCGGATGGCTTTGTCTACATCCGGCTTCTTCAGATCCGGAGTGTAATTCAGTATCCTGAAACATCAGAAAGCCGCTGAATAAAATTACACTCACACAAAAATACTTTTGACACCTCCTACACTGTATGGAGCGAATGCATACCTGAATGTGACGTTGGTATTTTGCCATTTGAGGTTTCGAGGGAAGTGATTGTACTCGCCAATGTCTGGAACACCACATCTGGCCTGCTTCATCACATCTAAAGTATTGTCATCTAGATTCCCAGTGACCTTTGCAAGTAAAACAGGTGGAAAATGTTTATTTCATATAAATTAATATAAAAAAAATTCATATAAATGCATTTATCTGCCCATTAGGGCTTTTCTTCTTCTGTGCAGCTAAAAAAGAAGCTGCATTCCCTGATGATATCAGCTTTTCACTGGTAACCCTTTATTTAAGTAAAACATTTTTTCATTTCTTTGCTGGTGATATCGCTGGTGATACCTTTGAGCAAAAACATTCTTAATTGTAAATACAGTCACCTCCAGTTTGAAGAATTTCTGCATTTGCTTGATCTTGCCCTGAAAGGAATCTGACGACGTCTTTCTGCCTTGGAGGCCAGCCGGAGCGCCATAGAAGCGTTGAAGGTATTTCTGTTTGAAACGGAACAAACAAAGAAACAAAAAATCTTGTTTGTGTAATTTTTTTCCCCCTGTTAAGGCTTCTTAAAAATCAGAGGAGCAACGTAGACCAAATATTCACATTGGTTGTGAGAGGGGGAAAAAAGCCAGCTGAAAGCTAAATAAAGACTGAATGAGAGATCTTACCTCAGCTAAAAGCCGGTTGTCAATGTCTTCAGATTCCAGAGGCCGAGCAGAGGAGCGAGCGGCCAGCGCCAGCAGCAGCAACAGCACAGCTTTCATTCTTGTTGGCTCACAGTTGTTCACTGGGGTGCAGCAGCTCACAGGGGTATTTATACTGTATTGAGACCACTTTTTTTTTTCAACTGGTCCAAGTGATTCATGTGAAAGCACCTACCCACTTCCTCTTTTGCCCGTTGAGAATGTGCTTGGAGCCATAAAACTACAGGACCTGTGGTTTGACTCTCCTTTGAACTCATTGCTTTGATAACACATTTCCTATTTCCTAAATGACCACAAGACATTAGGCAACAGATTTACATGGAAATGTTTGCAAGGCAACATTAGGCAACCGTTTTGTATTTTTTCCCAAATGAGGGAAATTTTAAAGGGATGCCTTTTTGGCAGAAAATACTGTCAGCTTCTTTTTGATAAAGACATCATGTCACTTATTATTCTCTGTGTATCTTCTTCAGTTAGATGACAGGAAGGTGCCTGACTATAAACCACAGGGGATTTTGTGAATTCTGGCCTCATGATCGTCTGTGTCTTATTTTAGCTGCATGTGTTTTAGGATACATGACTAACAAACACATTCACAGAGAGAAAAAAAAAAGACGTGATGAAAGCACAAACATTCATTTTAAATGTGATTTACATTTCACGTGATTGTATTTGACATAGTTTGATTGTGGCATACAAATGTCCTGCATTTGAAATCAGCTCTTTCAGATGGACAGCACTGTGCAAAAGTCTTGAGCGCCCCCCCCCAATAAATAAATAAATAAATAAATGAACAAATACATGCTATTTATGTCCATCAAACTGTACAATCTTTGACATTTTTGCATAGGTTCAACTAAAGGAATGGAAACAAATTCTGTGCTGGACGGAATGAAAAAGCAGCCAACATCTGAAGTAAAATCTCTAAAGACCTTAAGAAAGCCTGGACAGCTATTGCTGAAGCCCACTTTAAAAATGCTAAGAAAGTCCGGCTCCTTGCAAAATAATATAAAGATATAAATAAAAATATAAATAAATCAAAGATAGCACAAGACTTTTGCACAGCACTGCGAGTGTCAGGATTACGTGAGACAAATTGGCTAATCTGGCCCTGGAGACGCAGATTCTGAGGAACTGTGCCGAGGATTTGGTCACAGCTGAGGTTTAGTCATAACCTGCTCACAACAAATATATGGCCCATTAAATTCAGAATAATTTAATAATTGTTACAACATTGAGTCATATACAAAAACAAAACCTATGATTAAGTTATTGTTACCAGAGATTGCAATAACTCTTTCCTTTAACTCTTACAAACCAATCAGGCTTATCAACTTTGAGCCATTTTGTTCCAGTTTGTTAAAAAAAAAAATCACAAAACTGCCCCAATCTTGTGATTTTAGTTCTAGATTTTTGTGAGCATTTTAGCTTCACCCCAAAACAATTTCTAGCAGCAGTTGCCTAAAAGCAGTCACCTCACATCAACATAGATTTATGCAGAAACGGACTGCATTTCAGATATAAAATCATTCCTGTTTTTTTTTTCCAGAAACAATTAAATATTTTTATATTAATCATTTTATTCACTGCTACTCATTCAGCAGCATCCTTTAGGTCAGATGCAGCTGACATGCAAAGACATGCTGGCTTTTAGCCCACGGCTGCTCCGTCCTCTGGTGTCTGTGAGCAGTAACAAAGCTCCTTGTGCAACAGTGGAATTCTTCAGGCAATGAAAGATGACTCCAAGATCACTCTGAGTCTAAACTGGGAAACAGCTGTACTATCCGGAATCAAATGATAGAAATAATGATACCGAAACTTGTAAGCAACCCCTTTTTGGAAACTGTCCTGTAATAACAATATTTTGAAAGGTACAACACGTTTTGCATTCAACCTGCTGTATTATTAGAAACCCCCCCCACAAATTTTACACTGATTTTCTTTAAGACGTTCAGGCTTTAAATGATCATTGCGGTAATAGTTTGTGCAACATTATCTACCTTCTGACTTTTTATAGATTATTAATTATTAATTATTAAAAAAAAAAACAAAACAACGGGAATTGTTGCCTAGACAACATCTGTTTTCGAATTAAAAGCAAACATAAAAAAAGGTCATCTGTATTTCATTAGTGCAATCTTGTGTTGTGGACGTATACGACAAACACTGTGGCCACACGCCAACATCCATATTTGGAGTAGCATCATGGTTTTTAGATGGCGGTCGAATGCTTCTGACTCATTTTAGGGGAAGTAAGCAGTCAGGGGGATTTCTGATGTATTTTAAAAAATGCTCATCAACAAACACACACAAACTCGCACAGACATGTAGACATCACTGACGTCACTTTTTTTTTAAACATTTTGCTTTTACATTAAACGAGGGAGGAGTTCTGAAAAACTGGCCAGATCAAAGATTAAAATCTCTTAACCTTAACTACATAGCACACTAAATGATATAATGGTATTTTTATCATAGGAAAAAAAACAAACAAACTAAAAAAAACTCACCAAAGCCCTGACCTAGATTTCAGCATGACAGTAGGCTTTTCTACTGGACCGAGAAACCCTTTAAAGCTCGCAGTAGGCTGCTGTGTGAGCATTTTAGGTGCTTTTTAGGCGCTGGAGTAAACAAAATCTTGGAGTATCACATTACATTGTTCAGCCCCTTCCAGTTATCCTATAGCGGTCACACAGGGTTCTAGCCAGCGGTTGAACGCCCGGCGCTGCGCCATGCTGAGATCGTCTTGCTCCGGGCTGAAAATTTCACCGGGTTGCAATTCAAACTTTTCGTTATCACTGCAGTTAGCAAATGGGTGCGCACGCCGTGCGCCCGCACCCTCCGCTCCATCGCTGATACCAGATGTTTTCTCCTGCTAGATTGCTCTATAGTATTATTTCACCACAATTTGCAACCTACCACCGCGGACAGCCAGTTTTGCTCACAATGTGCACGTGTGATCTCGTGAAAGTCCTGTTCACGTGGCCACAGAGAGCAAAATGGCGACCAGCATTAAAGTGAGCGGGAAGAAGTTTAAAAGTGGATCACAAATGACAATTTCAAGCTTCCTATTAAACATAAATTCCCAGGAGCTCACTGGCTTTTCAAAACTGTTATTTTTTGAAGAAAAACACTTTTTTTAAAGTTTTGAGGAAAAAGTTGCCGTATTATGGCCATTCAAATTCATGATACTGAATATTTTCAGTTCTAGACTGTTCAATAAAGGTTGATCCTGTTTGGTCCACAACTTCGACTGTGTATGCAATTTTGGCCTTTTTTGTGATTGAATTTGACACTCCTGGTGTACACACAGGACTCGTACCGCATCCCTTTGTATGCAACCATATTACCCCCAAAATTTTAAAACATGGCATCATAAACACTATCTGAGTCACTGTCAGCACTGTCATTCAGAAGCACTCTAAAAGACAGGAGCAGATGAACCAGATGAAAGACAAAACATAGTATGAGAGGCACTCCTATCTATAGGATGCTGAATAAGACCTAAGCCACATGGGATTGTACAGCAGCCACATACCCCAAATCACTCAGCTATAATCATCAGAGTCAAAGCTACAGGAACTAAAACAGTCTTTGCTCATCCAAACACAGACTCCAATCATCTTCACATGCCAGTATCTGTCCCAGAGTTTGCCACCAGCTCATCCCAGAGACTACACAATACTTCTAAGGCTACATATCCCTCAGACGCAGTGCTATTAGGGGTAAAGGTACAGCAGGATTTACCAAACATGACACGCACACCTGCACGATCAGCAAGAAGCATATCCAAAGCTATATATTTTTGTAAGGCACCAAACCATTCAGTGCATCGTGTGTAATTAATGAACTGCTGCTGGTTATAATACACATAATTAATCCAATCAACATTCTCATTGATACACCACCCCCAACAGAAGACAGACTCAAACCCTGCAGCAATCGGATTGTGAGCCTTAGAGTGGTCTGGCACACCTCCCTGGGAACCCCTATAATATATATATAAAGATGATTGCCAAAGCAACCTTCATAACCCAAGCCCCCCTCTTAGGGGGCACTAGCCCCCCTATAGTGCCCCCTAAAACATGATGACAGAGATCCAAACCAGGAAGTCTGTGCTTTAATAGCAAACGCTACAAAGGTCATCAGTTGTGTATTCAAAATGAAGTGTAAAAAAACATGTTAAGCATATTCTAACTGCAAAAGACAGTGATAGATCAGATGGGACAGTAACTGTGGTGTTACAGTAACCCTTACATTGTCCAGCCTTTGACCTTGTAACAGGTCATCAAAGCCCAAAAATATGTTAAGCATATTCTAGCATATTATATTATAGCAGGAGTGGGGGAGGTGCGGCCACTCCCTAAGGTGAAGGTCGGATTCTCACACAGAACCGCTCTATCAGATGAATAGCTGCACTACTTTAACTACAGTGCACCCCTTCATGAGCACACTTTCAGCACGCTACGAGTCAAGTTGGAAGTGACATCACCCCACACAGATGTGCAGTCAGTGAGCGGATTACCCTCATCTGGAAGACCTGTACAAAACCTGAGAGGAAAATCTGAAAGACACAATGCAACAAGTGGGTTACCGTGGGCCTGTCAAGACTTTAGCTGTTGTTGTTCAGGAGGGTAAAAAGTTGGTGTGCAGCTCTGGAATCCCCCTGCAGTGACTGGCATCAATTCAAATGACTCTCAGCAATTATGAGTGTAGTGTGCATCATGAGCAGCACTTGGAACAGCCCCTGGCAGCTCTTGGACCTTCAGTGTTTCCTCCTGAGCTCCCAAACAAATACTCACTCCTTAGGTTTCTCTCAGGTTGGGGAGAGCATCTTTGACCTGCTGAGAAACTTGTGAAAGAACAGAGGACAACGTCCTACAACAGGTTAACATAGCATGGTCACAATAGTCAGTTGATGGGAGAAGTTTAGGTGGTGGGCCCACGAACACGGCCAGTGCAGGAAGCTAACCAAACAAGATTTTAAAAGGACTAGATCATCACATTACCCAGATTATATATATATAGCTGTCACACGGGAAGGAATGATTCCTCTTCATTTGCTTTATTTTTTGCACGAGTGGGATTTTACTCCTTTATAGTTATGATTTTTACTCCATTTTCTCATTGAAAAACTCATGTTTTTAGTTTTATTTCCTGTTGATGTCTCATCGTAACGCTGACTTATTTACACCTGCATGGGTGTCTCTGGAAAAACTCCACTGTTAGATAATCGGGGCAAGCCCCTTACCATCCAGGGAACATTAAGGGGTCTGGTGGGAGGGATCACAGCAGAATGGGTGGACGCAAACAGCACAGACATGTAGCAGGAGGCACACTTGGGAGCAGACTTACAGAATATGCTGCATGCAGGGCTTGACTAGTCAGGCCTTCATACATCATGTTCCTGCATGCTTTTTTTTTTTTTAATTTTAACCTTACTTATGGAATAGCAGTATTCACAGTTAATTACTTTTCCTATTTTCAACTGTAT
>VUQK01044429.1:35669-50027 GCA_015106715.1 Bujurquina vittata
GGAGTCCTCGATGTGGTGTTCCAGATGTGGAGGAGTACAGCCACATTCAGGGTATGCGGTGGAATAAGAATGTCATCACCTACAGGTACATTCTGTGGTCTTTACTGATGTTTAAAAATCAAGCTGCTGTCCCCGTTTTTACTTTTAAACCTGGTAATGAAAGGCATAGAGCAGACATGTCTAACCTAGAAAGAATTTGGGGGGAAAAAAAAGATTAAAAAAATATCTGGCTGTCTTGACCAACCCTCAGAAATTCATGAAACTCTTTTTAGGAAGACAATAACCCTTTTTGGCAGAAAGAGGAAACAGCGGTTGCAAATTATTATGGCTTTTGGTTTGGGCCTTTGAGAGTTTCTGTGGGCTCGTTATAGCGCCAAGCCGAGCATACATGCTTGAACTTATGTTACACTGTCTGCGACATGAGTATACATTCCTGTGCAAACGCAATTTGGGGCATGCGTGCTAGATTACATACTGAGTAAATGTATAATTAGAAAGTAGCAAAGAAACTATCATTGTTGTTATTTAAAAAAAATGTTAGACTTCATTCAAGTTGGTATAATGTTTTGGTATCTCTACATTTTTTTATTTCATAAACTTAGCAGGAATAGCCCAACTATGGTCTGGTCAGGACTCTTGTAATAAAGATTTTAAATCTCAATGAGATTTTTCCTGGTTAAATAAAGATTAAAAAAAACTGTGACACAAATCCCAATCACTTGAATGCCCCTCTCTTGACTCTCCAACAGCCAGTTAACACAAAATCTAGAACATGTATGAAACTTGGTGAGGAGGTGGAGGGAAAAAAGGGAGAATCCATAAATTTTTTGCTGTAGCTCTGGATCAGATTCTTGATAACAACAAAAATTTTAAAAAATGTGAGGTAGGGCATTGGCATTGGAAGAGGATGCTCTTTCTAGAGAGATATATATTGTGCGTCCACCTTCATATTAATTGGCATTTGTTCCTGTTGCAGCATTGGCAGGTACACCAGAGATTTGCCTCGCAGCACTGTGGACTCTTTGATCGAGTCAGCTTTCAGCGTTTGGGCCAGAGCCAGCGGTCTGACGTTTGTCAGGTCAAACACCCGCAATGCTGACATCATGGTGGAGTTTGTGACCTATGGTGGGTTTGTATTTTGTCTTACACGGTACAGTGACAGAATCTGATAGAAATACAAGACGTTCACAACCGATTTCATTCTATCATCTTATGCAATATAACAGAGCAGTGAGTGTGCACATGGGAAACTGCAGTAGTAATTTCATTGTTAACCGAGGTAGCGTCATCGTGCACTGGCTGTTAAAATTGACTGAGTCATTTAGATGAGGTGAAGAGAGGCCTGTAATTTCCTTCTGTCATGAAAGAATGTGGTTTTCCTCTGTGGTTTCTTTTTCATGTTTGGCCTGGGTTATACCATTTAGCGCACGGTGACTTGTTTCCATTCGATGGTCCCAGAGGGACACTGGCTCATGCTTTCGGTCCGGGGTCAGGAGTCGGAGGGGACACGCATTTTGATGATGCCGAACACTGGACAGCAGGAGCAGCAGGTGCTGAATCGGATCACACTGGAAATCATTTTTCAAAAACATAACATTCAAAGTTAATCACTGCCATCTGAATGCACTTTTCTTTTTTCTTTCCCAGGTTTTAATCTCTTTGTAGTGGCAGCTCATGAGTTCGGCCATGCTTTGGGCCTGAAGCACTCCAGAAATCCAGAGTCACTAATGTATCCAAATTACAAAGCGTTCAACCCAGCCAACCTGTTATCAAAAGAAGATGTAGCCAAAATCAATGCACTTTACAGTAAACACTTGATGCATTATTGAGTGATCCTCAAATTCTAATAGTTTTTATATAAAATAATTCACCTGATTAAAATATCTGTGTTTATCTGTGTTAGGTCCCGTCAGAGGTCATCTAAATAATGTTTTGAGGAGCTTTCAGCATAACAGCTGGATGTTTGGATCACTGTTCCCTCGACTCATGCAGGACAAATGTGCAGCAGACCTGACCTTTGATGCAGTGTCCACTCTTGGGGATGCCACTTTCTTCTTTAGAGAAAGGCATGTTAATGAATCCTACTAACTTTAATTTGCTTGAAGAGATGCTGTAAGTGTCATTATTGTAATTGTAGTTTAAAGTCTAAAGTTTTGGAGAAATATCGTAATCCTTACTCTTTAGTAAGGTCACTGCCACCCCAAGAGGAGATGATGTAGAAATGTTCTTTGAAACATGAAACAGTGTCATTAAAAATTAGCGTACTTTTTTTTTTTGTAAGTTAACTTAAAATATTTCCTCCTCTCAGATATCTCTGGATAAAGCATAATCAGCAGGATGACATCAAGGAAGGCCCCATCTCCAACTTTATGCCCAAGATTGAAACCAGCATCGATGCTGCCTTCTGGGTACCTCGCAGATCCACAGCTTACCTTATTCATGGTAACCACACAGTGTCACGACTTTCAGTATTTCTTCATTGTAGGCTCTTTTGTGCCCTACACCATATGTCTATACATTAAATGGCTTTTATCCTACTCATCTGACAGATCTTTTAGAATTCACAGTAATATGTCTTAATCTGCTCCTCTCTTATGTGGAGTCTCTTAACGCTCAATCCTTGGGCCACTTCTGATTTCATTATATGTTACCTCCTGGCCATCTGGGTCCTCCCTAGCTTGTCTTCAGTTAATCCAGAATGCAGCAGCTCCACTGCAAACAAAAACTAATGAGCACTTGCACATCGCCTCTATTCTTGCTTCCCTTCGATTGCTTTCAATGAAATTCAGAATACATTTTAAACTTTTATTAATCGCATATAAAGCCCCACATGGCCAGGCTTCTGCAGATATGTTGAGCCCTTATTCCAGGATTTGATCTCTCCAGTTATCTGAGCAGGGCCTTTTGTTTCTTCCTTGCTCTTATTTTAAATCCAGAGAGGACCACACTTTTGAGGTTGTAGCGCCTAAACAGCTTTCCACGGCCCATCGGCGTGGCTCACTCTGTGGTTTGTTTATAACAAATGTTATAAACTCAGTTTTCTAGGTTAGTGTTTCCATAATCTTTCTCAGTTCCGTTTTTGGGCTCTCATTCACACAAGCATGTATGTATGAACAACTGTAAGAACATACATATTTTTTAATAAACAAACAATCCATATTTGTAAGGTTATTTCTTTCTTGGACAGAATCCATATTCTGGACAGTGAAAGGCTCTCGCGTGAAGGGAAAGGCCAGAAAACTAAGTCACTTTGGGTTTCCAGGGTGGGTTCAGGAAGTTGATGCAGCAGTGCACATTGCCAAAACAAGACGCACCCTCTTCTTTGTGCATGACATTTACTGGAGGTAAGACAACAAACGAATAGTGTGTATCCAGTAACGATCAGGTAAATATATTCCCCACTGCAATTAAAACTTTCACACAGGTTCACCCATTAGGGCATTTTACTTTGCTGAGTTTGATCATTTAAAGCTATTTGAGTCAGCTGTTTTTGCTCAACAGAATTATAACATCATGCCTTGAGCCATTTCTTTGTTTTTTTTCTTTAATGAGATCAGGGAAGAAGAGATTAAAAAAAAAATGCATGTATGTGGGCACGGCAAATTGAATTAAATCAAATTATACTCTTCTCCTCTTCCTCTACTCACAGTGAAGTGCTGTTCAAAGACTGTGATATACTAACTGGAAGTATAATGGCATAGCAGGAACAAATCACAAAGCTTAAGTAGATACGGACATTAAAAAGGTTGGGTCAGAGCTGACTAAAGGATTTCCTCTGTCAGTTGGACCTCACACAGAGAGGAAAAGCCTCACCAAAAACAAGCGTTTAGTCTAAGCTTTGAACAACAAACAGATGATTGTGAGTCACGAGTTCTAACTGAATTACTTTATTTCCAGTTACAACGAAAACCGAAAGGTTATGGATTTCGGTTACCCAAAGTACATCAGCGAGGGCTTTCCTGGACTCAACAGCACAATAAATGCAGCTATTCACAAAGATGGTGAGAAAATATTACACACTATGCACTGTATGTTTTTTGGTTGGTTGATTAAATCTGTCTTTATTCAACAACGGCTTAACATACATATCAGCAGCCCTTAAACTGGGTGATTGTTTAGAACATAGTTCTGTCTGTAGCTTGAAGGGCTTTTGCGAGTTGCATTATTATTAGTAGCAAAGGAATGCTAATTTACATGCAACATCAGCTCTGTGGAGTTCAGTCTGAGCAGAGCATGAGGTTCCCTTCTTAGATTTAAACTGTATAATTTACTACTTAAATTCTTTAGTATGATATACTGCAATTTTCTGTAATATATGAGATACTCATGTCAGTCATCAGCAACATTATCAAAAAACTGTAAAGAAACAGCCAATATTCTCTGTATTACTGTCAATACCTTACAATACAAAGCTGCTTGAGGCTTTGTTGTTGATATTTGGTGCTTTATAAATAAAACTGAAATACAGTATGACAGTTATTTCATTCATATATTAAAGAGCTATTTTTCCCTTGGGGGTTGTTTTGTTTGTTTGTTTGTTTGTTTCTCATCTTAGGTTTCATCTACTTCTTTGTGGGACCACAAGTCTACAAATACGACTACACCCAGAAACACGTTGTGGGAGTTGAGAAAGCAAATTCCTGGCTTGGCTGTTGAAATACTTTGCGACAACCACACAACATGAACATTACCTGAACATCTTGAAGAAGAAAAAAGGAAACACGCACTTCTCAGATTTTAGTGGAATTTTATTTATCATTAGTAATGTTTGGTCAAAATAAAGAATATCAATTTAAAAAGTGCTATTATATATTTGTAGTTTCTGTGTTTTATGTTTGTCTTTGATGATCAGCTTATGAGTTCTGTTTGATTTATAGATTTTAAAAAATCTGCATGTGGTGTAGACTGACATATACATAAGTCAGTGTAAATTAAGTTTGCCTCATACCTGACTGAGTAGGGGAAAAAAAACAAAATTTTCTGTACTATGGAACAAACTGTACACATGATTATCACCATTATAGATAGAAAACCCAGACATATGTAGACTTTTCATTGTGAGGTTTTAACCACAAAACCTCTTGGGGCAAATATACCCAGCTGTAAGAACCAGCACGGAGCACTTTGGGGCCATGTGATTGCCCAAAAAGCTCAGGAATACTCCCATATAAAAATGTGAAGCGTGCTGGAAATGTGCATTTAAACCATGGAGTTGTTGTGGATACCCGTTTTGGGCTCTCTGATGTTAGTGGAAATCTCGTGGACTCTACCCATTGACAAAGATCAGCAGAGGCCTGGGGATGTGGAGCTGGCTGAGGTTTGTGAATGCATGAAGGGCTTTTGAGGTTTATATAAGAACGATATGCATCATAATCTGTTTTATTAGAAATGCTGGAGTTTTTGAGGAAAGACTTTAATGTAAGAGAATTGCAAACTGTTACCTTGCCTTCAACTGAAGTTGTAGAATTGAGAGTGTATTTCATTTGCTTAAACTAGAAGAGCTACAATGCAATGTATGTGTTTTCTTACTACTATTAAACATATAATTACATCCACCAAATTTTCATTTGTACCAAGTGTGCCACATTTTTTTCATTTTATACTTCTCTTGAATTTTAAGTGTATCACTGGCCAAATGTAATCATCTGTCAAAAGTGAGTTGAGCCGCGTTCTTTCTGATTGTGGATTCATTCTTAATTACCTGAAGCAAACTAATGGGAGCAATTCTTTTTCAGCTCACCTGCTCTCCCTTCTCAGTTGTTACAATGTGTGATCTGATGCAAAACTAACATCAATGACAGATCTTTTCTGGTAGCAGGGAACTTTATTAGGTGTTTTAAGAATTTTGTATTGCACATTGTTCTTTTATATTATAGATATTTAAAAAAAAAAATGGGTTTACATTTTAAACACCTTGTCCTAATCCTCCAGATCTAAAAATCCTCATCTCAACAGGGCTACCTCAAGAGGTTTTACAGTCTGAATCTGAGAGACCGCAGACATCCAGTAAGAAGTGTGAGGTCTGTGTCAGCCATGGAGGTGAAGATCCGAGAAATGCAGAACTTCTTTGGTCTGAGAGAAACAGGAAACCTGGACCCTCACACCCTGGATGTAATGAGGGAAGCGAGGTGTGGTGTTCCAGATGTGGACAACTACAGCTTTTACCCCTATACACCGAAATGGAACAACCACATCATCACATACACGTGAGACTGCATTTCCTATGTTTCCCAAATTTCACAGTGGTTCTTTCTGACTATATGTGAATACTATAAGTGATGAAAAATATTAACAAGCTAGCATACAATCTTACACTTTTTTAAAAGTTAAATTTGATTTTATGCAAATTTTTCTTACACCCCCCCCCACCACACACACAAACACACACACTTATCAAGTTCCACTACTTTATTTAGCACAAAATCTAAATTAAATAGTGAGTAAGGCAAGATGAAATGTACCCTATTTATCTCACATTTGGGAGATTATTTTGTTACAGCAATTAATACTACCACTACTACCATCACTACTGCTAATAAGGAATTTAAAATAGGCAAAGAAAAACAGCATTAAATGCCAGCTCGCCGTGCGGGTGGTCGTTTGTCCTCCAAGCTCGGGCCCTCTACCAGGGAAATCAGTGAATCAATATCTCGTTACAGCTTGATGTCATCCATGTACAGGAGCTGGCTGATGTTTGCTCCATTTCATGGTTGGTATCCGTAGTCAGTCCTGTTGATGATCTGGCTGAGGGGATTCAGGTCTATGCAGAACAGCAGTGGAGCCAGAGAACCTCCTAAATCCCGCACTTTATGGTGACTTGCGCAATTGGTTTGAAGTTGGCCTCTAGTGTTGTTCTCCACATTCCCATTTCGTTCTTGATGAAGGATCTTAGGGTCCTGTTGAGCTTATACAGTTTTAGACACTCCAGGATCCACGTGTGCAGCATCGAGTCATAGGCTTTCTTGTAGTCAATCCAAGCGTTGCACAGGTTGGTGAGTCTAGTCTTACAGCCTTGAGTGGCTGCTCTATTTACCAGTAGCTGGTGTTTTGCTGTGCTGGTATCTCTGCCATTTCCATCCACCCACACACACACACACACACACACCCACACGCACACCCACACACACACACACACACACACACACACAAACCCATTTATTGATCATATCCTAAATGCTAACCTATGATAAACATGCATCTTAACTTAGAAATAACTACAACACACAGAAAACATAAGGTGCGCACCTGTCTGGCACCAGCCATGAGGGGGAGCACCACCATCTCAGGAGGAAACCTCGTGGCAGTGGCACAGTGGGTAGGCGCTTGCCTTTCAGCCAGAAGGTTGCAGGTTCGAGGCCTGTCCCTGCCCTGCGTTGTGTCCTTGGGCAAGACACTTAAACCACATTGCCTAACGGTAGCGCCGGTCTCTGGCTGCATGACCGCAGAAGCTTGTCTCTGGATGAGTGATCTGAAACCCTCATTTCGTTGTGTGCACAATGAGTTGCACTTTTTTTTTCTTTTTTTTTTTCACTTATACAGGATCCCAAACAGGTGAAGCCACTACCTAATCAGATGAAAAATCCCTTTATTTGTCCCACAATGGGGAAATTTCGAACAATGGGGAAATTTCGAGAGGTGAGTGATGGGAGGAGTTGTTAATTGGAAGCAATAAAAGCAATAAAATTTCCAGTATCATTCCTGCAACTGTGTGGTGCAATGGGCGTGGAAAATCGCTACATATTTGACAAGGATGTGAATTCTGGATCTGTAGGTGAGGATATGCTGATCAAGGGCCTGAATACCACGAGGAATGTTGTAAATGTATATGTAAATCTACTGTACATTAAAGCAAATAAAAAGCAAATAAAAAGTAAAGCGATAAATTGTTGATGGCAATTACAGCAGGAACTCTAATTAACACTAAAATGGCACCAACTAACAATATTACACTGCAAAGCTTATATTCTACTTTTTAAAATAAGAAAGTTATCTTGTAAATTGCTGATGGTAAGGCTGTGAGATTTCTTTTGACCACCAGAGCATACGTTAGTATTTGTATCAACATATGTGGAAATGTGTTGCTCCTGATGCTTCATGTTTGTCTGTCTCTGTCATTCGCATGTAGGATTGGCAAATACACTCCAGACATGACGAAAGAGGATGTGGAAAAGTCTCTCCGTTCAGCTCTGAAGATGTGGAGCGATGTAGCTCCACTCAAGTTCGTCAAAGTCAACCACAGAAAAGCTGATATTGTCTTCTCCTTTTCCCGCAGAAGTAAATCTGAAAACTGCTAACTTGACTTAATTTTGATTAAAAAAAAATCAGAGCTCATGACATGCGATCCTGTTTTCTTGTAGCTCATGGAGATTTCTTTCCCTTCGATGGACCTGGGGGTGTGTTAGCTCATGCCTTTCAGCCGGGAGGGGGCATAGGTGGAGATGTGCACTTTGATGAGGATGAAACGTGGACGGCAGACACAAAAGGTTTGTCAGTCAAACCATGATTGTAATTTGTGAGTGAAAAGATGACACTAGCCAGGGATTTGGAACTTATTAGAAACGTTTGTGGGTGTGTGTGTGTGTGTGTGTGTGTGTGTGTGCATTAAATACCTAAAAACAGCCACTGTTACTGTAGGCCTACTCGGCTGGTAGGGTATTCATCAATAAAGCTGATCACAAGTAAAAATGAATCTCAGACCCACACACAGCAGTGTTCCAGCAGTTTGTGACACCCCTACCACTGAATGGACTGATAACATCTGAAGTGGGTGTTTGTAATGAACTAATAGAACTACTTTTTCACTGTGTTTCAGGTTACAGCCTGTTCGGTGTTGCAGCTCATGAGCTCGGCCACGCTCTTGGTTTGACTCACTCAAGAGACCCCTCCGCTATCATGTACCCCAATTACAAACACCACAGCAATGCACAGTACTCACTGTCCGAAGATGATGTGATAGGGATCCAAACACTCTATGGTAAAGAACAAATGAAACATTTGAAATATAAGAAAAATACTTTGATAAAACACTGAAGAGAAACTCTCCGAGCTTGTTGTACATTGCATGTAATATTTTCTGTTACTATTTCACAGGTAGGCCCAACAAAAAGATGGGAACCCAACCGACTTCAAAAAAATGTGACCCCAGCTTTTCTTTTGATGCAGCAACACTGATTGAAAATCAGGTTTTTTTCTTTAAAAACAGGTAGAACGTATTAACTGTTTCAATTGCAAAACACCTCAAATACCTTTGAAATGCAGCTCACCTCTGGTGTTTCACCGCAGGCACACGTGGATGAGAACAACAAGGACAACTTATCGGAACCAGCTAAGACAAGGCCACATCACCACGTATTTCCCGAGCATCAGTTCTCACGTTGATGCCGCTTATGACATCCCAGCCAAAGGCGTGGCGTACATGTTCACTGGTAGAGTAATGGGCAGCCTGCAAAGCATCACTTAGGCCATGTCAGCATGACAAGGCTTGATTTCCAGCAGCAGAGCACGCAAATTACAGCCTTGTGCAACATAAGTGTTGCAGTTCATGCAAGAGGCTCATTGAGTTTGCAGGGCTTGTGGTACGTTGCTGTTTTTCATAATGTCCCCAAATGCAGTGACATGGTTGTGTTTTTCCAGGTAATAAGTACTGGGTGGTTCAACAGCTTAAGATGAAAAGTCGCTCTGGTTCGATTTATGAGTACGGCTTCTCGTCCAGAGTCAGGCAGGTTGACGCTGCCGTGCATGTCAGTGAATATGGAAAAACAATGTTCTTCGTAGGGGAGTTTTATTACAGGTAACTTTTTAAAGTGCTACTTTACATTCAGAATTTGTTTCGATCATACACATTTTAACAAGAATAAAGTCATGAAGGGGAAAAGCTGACCTTTAGCTGGAGCTAAACTCTGCCACCTAGGGAACCGTTTCTTCTATATTTACTTAATCTGCTACCACCCATTGAATTGTTTGGTCTGTAAAATGTTAGATACCAGCTTAAATAACTCAGTTTACTAAATTTCAGAGAGATGTCATTGGATTTTGTCCAGTCTAAATCCTAAATACTTTCAATTTATCAAAATATAAGCCAAAAAAAAAAGGCAACAAATTGTCACATAAAACAAGTGGAAACCAGCAAATGTTTGACATAAAATAACTTATATTTTTGACCCTATGACCCTAAAAAATTATGTCTAAGAAAAAAATACTTGAAAAAGCTGGACAAATGAATGTGTACTGAAGAAAATATAATAACATTTCCACAGTAAAAAAGCTTTTATTTATTTGAATGATCTAACCTCAGGTATGATGAGGACAAAAGGAAGATGGACCGTGGCTTCCCCAGACTCATCCAGACAGATTGGTCCGGAGTCCCCAGAAGGGTTGATGCTGCTTTCAAGCTACACGGTAACGCGTGAAGTTTAAAAATGTGGTACTAAGAGGCAGCTGGAATTAGAATACAACTGAAACAGAGTTTTTCGTTTGCTTTTTTGTTTGTTCTAACTGAATTTAGTTTGAGGTAGTAGGTGGGTGGAGTTTACCACACCAAACAGAACAACATATTTCACAGGTACAAATAGAATTCTATTCACAGCCAAATTTGGTTTTCCACATACCATATCATCCATTTTCAAATAACACACATAAACACTGAGAAACATTTTAGATTTAAAAGCTTAAACTCCATCCAACCACTTACCCAACTTACAAGGATTCAGTCACAGCCACACCTCAGCTGTTAAACTAACAAGCATGTGTTTGGATGGGGCGGGGGCACCAAAAGCTGTCCTTCCTGTTGCACCTCAGGTTCACCCTGCTTGCAAGCTTAAAATATGAAAAAGCATGACCAATGTTTACTAAAATACCAAATTCATGAACTTCATAAACTAAAAGGATAATTAATATTATTTACTAACTGTCTAACAATTGGGCTGTGAAAAGTCTGTGAACTATATCTCGATTTTTTTATAAGGTTGCAACTGGTGTTTCTAAATTATGGTAAATTGTTAATGAATAGGCTAGAATTCATACATTATCTGGATGCCTGTTACTGTTTGGGCTGACATTGATCCACTCATTGCTTTCATGTGATTTTCTCTGGACAGGCAGCATCTTCCTCCTCAGTGGAACAAAATCCTACCAGTATGACTTCAGACAAAAGCGGGTCGTGAATGTAACTCCAGGAAACTCTTGGCTGGGATGTTGACTTGATACAGTAGTGAGAAATACAGTGAGAATTCCTCCATTATGAAATTCAAAGGAACTCTGACAATGTTAAACTAAGATAACCGTGTTGTGTGGGACTGAATTGTTTAGCTTGTGTTTAGATTTTTGAAGCATATGCGTGTGTACCTGTATGTAAATTATAATGCTGATGTACAATGGTACTTATACTTCTTAATCTATGCGCGAACACACAAAGGACTTGAGAGGATCAACTGTAAAGCGCATATATTTTTTCAGTATTTTACACTTTTTTTAAACACACGTACTCAAATCTTTCAAAATGTTCACAGTTACACCACGCTTTAGGAAACCTGTTTACAAAGCCTGCTAGTGAACTCATCAGAGTGTTTGTTATTAAACTCAGCTCAATAAAACATCATTTTTGTTGAGTGTCTCATGGTTATGTCTCAAGGAAGGAAGCCTGCATATTGTTACTAGCGCAAACAGCATGCAAAAAACCAAAAAGTGCAGCGACTCAGCTTTTGTTTTTGAAATGCTCTTTTAGATTTGTGCAGATGACAGCAAGTGGCAGTTCCAGCTGCCATCACTGGATCACAATGCACACATAAGAGTCCTATTCATTGATGAAAGTCACACTCCTTAAAGGTTCTTAAAGTACATCAAAACACAGAAAATAGGAAATAAATTTTGTTTAATATGCATCAGACAGTTAGAAAAAGGAATGAGCTTTTACAGGCATGAAAACCTTTGGATACTTCAGAAGAAGACTTTGATGAGAGATCACAAGTCTCATTTAATTTGGATGCTCCTGCCTACAGCCTTTTTAGTACACAGTGCCTATGCAAAAAATAAAATAAAATGCACAAAAGCATCAGAAAATCTGGGATAAAAAAATTTAAGTATCTCTCAAAAGGAAATCCACAGCAACAGAGCAAAAGAAGATCTCTACAACTGTTTTGGCAGAAAGGTAAAACTGATCAAAACTTCCCCCGCTGTTTTCAGAGGGGCCACACTACTCCTCTCCTTCCCCTGCTGCTGTGGCTTTTCTTTTCATGAACTGTGCACTCTTATTGAGATTTTATCTGAACAATGTGCACCTCAGGCTGTCGAGACTGCCCTTTTAAGAGGATGACGGATGGAGAGCAGAAAACATTTTAACAGGATGTCTCCTGCTGATTTTTGGATACTGCTGGGCTGTTTATCCCTGAACGATGCAGTGTTTACCATGGCTCCAAAGGTTATCCTTGAGCACAAAAACAGTGCCAAGGTAATACTACATGGTGATTAAAAAAAAGAGCTTTACATATTTATTATAAAATAAATCATTATAATAATATAAAAATTATGCCATCACATTCATCTTCCACCTCTTTATATGTAAACTTTCTTGGTTCAGTGTTTCCACTGGGATCGCTTAAATGTGACACATCACCAGTAGATCCTTTGTCTGATTTCTTCACTAACTGGTCAACATTTTAGTTACATAATTGTATTCTAAATAGCCAAGAAATATGACAGTGAGCTGGCAACAATGACAAGGCAAGCATCCTAATCCCCTTCAAGGGTGGATGTTAGGAATTAATTTAGGAATGTATCTACTCTAAGTTAGGGTGTCAGTGGGTCAGGATAAGGGTTTTGAAGCCAGATGATCACCCGGTCTGTGGGATTTTTTTTGTTGACACACCTTTTCGTAAGCCCTGATGACTCACACAGACTTTCCTGAACAGGTCAGGGAGGGGACACAAACTTTCTGAATATGTGATACATATTGATAACAATTTTAACCAAAATCTTCAAATTTGGATTAATCACACCATTAGACCTGTAACCACTGATTTTCACTGCATTTCTTGTATTATCGTGTACACCTCAACCTTTTCTTCATTTTCCTTCCTTAGGAATGGCTTCTTGAAAGATTCCCTGTCACTGAGATCATTTCTACTGTTTTCTGCTCAAGTACTGATGATGAATATATTTTCTATCTTTGTGATAAACATTTTTTTAAATCTAAAATTAAGTTAAACTGCAGTGTCTCTCCTCTTTAGCCATAATAGGATACAGCTAGTAGGAAACCATGGGTTGCACATACTGACATGGAGTGGCACAGCAAAACATTGGGAAACAGTTTAAGTTGTGTTTTTTTTTCCTTGATCGTGTCTGAACTGTCCTGTTGTGAAACGCTCACATGCTTTGCCTGGATGCTGCAATTAGGACCACACAGTTTGTTGAGCCACATGAGATGAGATAGAATAAAGGAAGAAGCCTGAGTCACCGTTTTCAACATGGATATGGATAAATTAAGGATTTTATAGTTTAGTGTTTCATGTGCACACTATTCAATAATGACTGAGGCACAAAGCAAAAACAGGCCTAGGAAATGAATTGAGTGTAAATGATACATCTCACAAGAGAAAGAGGCCTTCAAATGGCTGGTTACCAAAATTCCTCCCCTGAGTTTTAGTTTTACTGCCAAAGGTTGAAAATTTCTGCTGACACTACATGAAGTGGTGTTTTACACAATGGGTTATGGATAGATACTCACTCTGGAATATAAACCCTTTAATTTGTAGAAGATGGCTGGTTGTCTTAAAGAGGAAAGCAATAAAAAAATTCTAAGTGCTTCAAAACAGATTCAGGGAATGCTGATCATTTTAGTACAATTATGTATTAATGAAAAATAGGCAGTAATTCTAGTGTAATTTGGCTAGGAAATGCTGATTTGTCAGGAAATGGGCTCGGATGTTCTCATTTCTGATAGTCAGGCATATTTACACATGCAAGATATCCTTGTAATTGGTGATTCGTTTTCAGGACATAAAAACAATCATAAAAACAATCATGCAAACATCAAAGAAGTCTCGGCCATATGAGTCGTAATAAAGAATGACTTCCACGTGAAAGTGATGCTGCCACATTATCCTTTTGTTAATACCCTCGTTGTTATGGTTATGGAAGATTAAAGTATAAATGAGATCGTTTTGTACCTGGACAACAATTTTTTTTGTAAAAAGATTAAAAGCGGAATCCCAACACTCATGTTGTGAAACACTTAAGACGTACATTAAATTAGATTCTTCTTCATCATCTTCTTTATTATTATTATTATTATTATTATTATTATTATTATTATTATTATTATTATTTATTTTTTGTATTTTAATTTTTTGATTCTGTTTTTTT
>VUQK01044429.1:50047-64202 GCA_015106715.1 Bujurquina vittata
GTGTCTGCTTCATCATTTGTAAAACAATGTTCTCCATTATTATTATTATTATTATTATTATTATTATTATTATTATTATTATTATTATTATTATTATTATTATTATTATTATTATTATTATTTAGTTTTTGTAACTGTAATTTTCGGATTCAGATTTTATTTTGACAATTCGTAAATGCCACCGGATATCCGGTAAAGTACAGCTTCCGTCTGTGGTTGCTATCATAGACATATACACCTACGCCTATATCACCCTCCTTTATCCACATATATTTACTATGTTACAGTAAAACTATGTTAGACATTCTCTTTTTCACTCTAACGTCTAATATGTCCGTGGGTTGAACCATACTACCGAAACACTGATTTTTGTGCTTAGCTGCTAGTGGGTTAATGCTAGCAATTAGCCTCTCTGTTGTATGTAAACAAAGCGATGAGGACGGATGAAGGATCCGGTTGACACGGAAACTATCAGTGAGAAGCACGAAGTGAAATAAGTGTTTGATGCAGTTTGATTTGGGTAGGTTTTGCTCGGAGCTAGTCCTCACTCCTGTGTATGAAGTTATTGTGCAGCAATCGGTGTTCGTCGTGCTTATAGTCTGAATGAAGTGCTCCTGCAGACTGAAACGCAGCTACATAATAAATGTCTTGTTAACATTTCTTCGCAGATGCTCCTGTCTGCCCTCCATGGAATCACTCAGCACGTTTGAATCTGAGATGGAGGCTGATGGACAGGGGAGCTACTCTCTGTTTCCTGCTCTGGACAGCATTGCAAGTCTATCTGGCACCACTGAAACTCTGGAAAGGTGGTTCAGAATAATCTTTGAAACTCGTCCATTTGCAGTGTTGCTGTCTGCTGTAGCCTCGTAGCTTGTAGTGTAGATGAAGAAATACACTGTCAGTATTAATATGTTCAGTTAAGGTACAACTAAGGGCAACAGAACCCTCAGATTGTTGACTAATTTTGAAGGTAAAAGTGTCTTAGTAAGGTCTTGTGCTACCAGAACAGCGTCAGTGTGCCTTTCCCCCCTTATTCAGTGTTTTGATGATGGCTGATGGAGAGTGCTAACAAATTGGTTTAATTTGATTGACTGTCAGAAGGCTATAGCTGATATGATTTCCATCGTTTTCATAATATTCAGAGCATTTAGTGGCCCCTTGTGTCCTACTGAGGGAGGCACTGTCCGCATAGAACTTTATCATAAAAGACAGTTTAGGGCATTGGATCCTGCAGCAAAACAGAGCTGCCAGTTCCTCTCACTGCAGGGGTTAAAGGGGAAAGACCTTTCCTTTATGTTGTCACCACTCTGCATAAGCATTATAAGTTTTAAACACGTAAATGTATCAGGATGATGTGGGAAATGGGTGTGCTTGCAGGAAATCAAATCAATTTTTAAAACTGCAAATAAATAAAGTAGTTATCTTACACTGGGTGAAACTGATGTTTTTCCTGTTTATCAGTGAACCACCCAGTGAAATAGCAGAGAAACCCAACCTGACATGGCTCGATGCTGCACAGGTATGCGGCACGTATTTATAAAATTTCAATAACATTCACAGGCGTTCAGGGTTTTTTGGTTTTGTAACAAGTTTTTTTTTGTTGTTGTTGTTGTTCTTTCTTTCTCCTAAATAGATTGTTTTGGAGGAAGCTGGACGCCCCATGCACATAAAGGAAATTAAACAGAGAATCATCGACAGAGGACTTGTTCAGTCCAAGTACAGCATTCCCCTCAACTGACACACATTTAACTGTCTAGAGTTTTACAGCAAGTTTTAAAGTCCAGTCGTTAAAAATAGCCAGTAAAGCGTATTCAGCATCCGTTTGATGATTTTTGAGGTGTTTTAGGGGGACAATATCAGAACAAATTAATGAAAACCCAAGTCTGTTCAGGATTGCTGCCTTGTCAGTGGGTAGATGATGAAGAGGGGGATACCATTGCTTTAGTGATACTATTGTCATTTAGACTTTACTTATATTGTTGTTTTCTCTATGACAGTGCAAAATCAAGCCTGGAAGCTGTCATGTACCGCGAGGTAAGGGTGATGTTGATGGCTCACAGCAGCCTCTGCTGTTGAGTACAGTAAATTACACCATTGTTTGTTCAGTGGCTATAGTACAGTTGCCATTTGTATTTCTGTTAGTATCTTTTGATTTTCCATCCTGCTTCTTTGACCTTTTTTTTTTTTAAATTATCATTTTTTTAAAGAGGCAGACATTTCTGGGCTGTAATGGGAACAAATGGTGCTCCATGCGTTCTGATGCATGAGCCTTAAACTTCTTATCTCATAATGGTTGAATAACTCTAAATTGACCCCAAGATTTTGTGACTCAAACCCAGCCTTTCCTGCCCCTTGCATTTGGCCTCAGTCTTGCATTATGTTTCAGACACAAAAAGGCAGCAGGAGGTTCAAGAGGATTGAAAACAGAAATGGAGTCTTTGCACTGCTGGTGAGTCATCTGAAATATTGATGCCACTGTCTTAACAAATCTAAATATATTATAGGATACTACAAATTCACATTGCTTTGTATACCATACTGATGGTTATGGATAAATATGAAAATCATGCTTTCCACACAAGCTCTGGGTCCAGGCGTATAGAGGGATACACATAACTGTAAAAAAAAATCATATAAAAAGAATTAAATTTCCACATTATTACAAATAGTGTAGCTAGTTTTGACTAACGTGCATTAAACCTGTCTGGGTAAAATAAGTTGAGACAGGGAGATCAGTTATTTGTTTTAATTTCTTGTGTTTTAACAACTTGTGCACATTTTATTTGGTTTAACTTTTATTGTTTGTCATAAAGCACTTTAAGTGGAAGCTGCATCTGTGTTTTCTCTTTTTTTGTGTGTACATTCCATCATCCTGAGGGCAGTACAAGCATTAAGCTCAGGCACTCGTGCTACACATGAACACTCCTCTGTCTTTGTCTCCCCTCCACCTCTGTGTCCTTACAGACTGATGAGGAGCGGCAGCAGGCCCTGCAGGCCTTCACAGCCCAGTCTTTCCTCAATTCGCCTCAGCAGAATACCATCTCTAGTTCTGGCTCAGGAGTCGCGGCGAATGCCTTCCCATCTCCCACGAGTTCCTCTGAGCATAAGGCCAAGGTGAAAAGGGGCCCGCGAAAGAACCAGAACGAAAAGTATAGACTCAAGTACCTCAGGCTGCGAAAAGCTGCTCGTGCCATGATATTTGTAAGTAAACCATGTTTCCATGAAAAAAAAAGTCTTACATCATGCATATACATTCACCAGCAGCTTTAATAGGTACACCTTATTAGCAGTTCATTGATGCAAATATCTAATCAGCCAATCACATGACAGGGAAGTTCAAATGGAGCATCACAATGAGGATGAAAGGCTATTTTTGTGACTGAACGTGGCGTGGTTGCTGGTGTCAGACGGGCTGGTTTAAGTATTTCAGAAACTGCTGATCTACTGGGAATTTCCCACACAAATCATCTCTTATGCCACATTTCCATTCAGCCGGGGTTCCAAGCTATCTGAGGCGATCCAAAAATGTGACATTAAAAAGAAACATGTCACTGATTGGCCAGGGAGTGTCGTCACTAGCTGAGACACGAGAGCGACTCCTTCGCCAGAATCAACTGCGCCCAGACTGACGGTTTGCAGCGGTAGTTTTGCATCAAGAGAGCCATCTGATACGTGCACACAGCATACATATTTTAATTCTTAACAATGATAACCTTCATCCATTAAAACATTGTTGGCTTGCCTCTATCTAGTCCATTGTTGTGTTGTTTTGAGTTGCATGCACATTACGTCAAGAGACGTAACTGCCTGTGTTGCTATATCGGATCCATCTACATTGAGATGGTACTCAAATGCAATGGAAACAAAACAAGACTGTCCCGAGTTGAGTCGGCCCACGCTGAGTAGGTACTAATGAAAATGCGACATACGGTTTACAGAGAATGTTCTGAAAAGGCGAAAATATCCAGTGAGTGGCAATTCTCTGGGTGAAAATGCCCTGTTGATGCATGCCAGGGGGGAATGGCCAGACTGCTTTGAGCTGATAGGAAGGCAGCAGTAACTAAAATCATCACTTGTTACAGACAAAGTATGCAGAATAGCCTCCCTGAATGCATTACATGTCAAACTTTGAAGCATGTGGCCTACAGCCACTTCTCTCAGCTAAGACAAGGAAACTGAGGCTACAGTTCACATGGGCTCACCAAAATTGTACAGTAGAAGATTGGAAAAACACTGCCTGGTGCTGATGTCATCATTTCTTTCTGTGGATGGTGGGGTCAGAATCTGATGTAAAGAACATGAAAGCACAGATCTCAGTCCAACAGAGCACCTTTGGGATGTGGTGGAATGGGAGAGTCACATCATAGATCTGCAGCTGAAAAATCTGCAACAACTGTGTGGTGCTTTCGCGTCAATATTGACCAAAATTTCTGAAAGTAAAAGGGTTTCCAACTTGGTATTAGCAAGGTGTACCTTTTAAAGTGTCTGGAGAGTGTATGTAATGACAAGAAAAGTCTCTCATCAACCCAGCTTACACTGAAGTGTAATTGTACCCGCAGGAGAATGCAGCTCTCTGTGATGAAGTTGCCCACATAGAAGAAAAGTTTCTGAGAGCAAAGGAGGAGCGCAGGTAAATACAAGTGACTCCTTTACACTAAAGGTGAAACTGGCCAGTTATGCATTTACCAGGGACAAACCTCGTTGTGTTACTTTGTTTTGTTTTTACTCTAAATTCTTACAGAGGAACAATGTGTTTTTTTTTCTTTTTTAAAATACTGAATGGTCTGTTTTTGCGAAAATTCACTTTTTATTTTCAGGTTCTTACTAAAATCCGTGTTGCAATACCAGTCTCTGTCAGAGGGGGAGCTACTTCCCACACCCAGCTCAAGCTCTCATCCACCTTTGCCACCGGTGGTGTTGTCCTCAGGTCCCTCTGGGGCTTCAGGTCTGTCCATGGCACACAGTGTCTCATCAACAGTGCCAGCAGGGGAGGAAGGCGCACTTAAAAAACCCAAAAAGGAAAGGAAGGAGCGGGGGAGGGAGAATGGAAAGGAAGAACGTGAGTGTTGTGATGGAGCAGTTTATTCAGATAGAAAGGACGTTGCAGTGTTACTTTATAGTCTTAAACTGTGCTGAAATTGTGTTTTTAGTTCCAAAGAAGATGTCTAAAAAGAGAAAACTTGCAGACGGCTCACGGAAGCTGGTGCAGCCCATCCCTCTCGACTCTTCTGGCCGTCCCGTCTTTCCTATAGTACTGGGAGGTTTGACGGTCTACAGTTTGGGAGAGGTTAGTGTCTGAGTGACAGTAAACCTGTGAGCTGAGGGTTTCAAGTACTGATCTTTGGTGTAGAGCGACTCTAAAGACAGGACAAAATGTGGATGAAACCGAGCCTCTCTAAAAGCTGACACTAATGACTGAATCCATCTCGGCTCCTCTCCAGATCATCACAGACAGAATGCTGTTCCATGATGAGTGTGCCATTTATCCAGTGGGCTTCTGCAGCACGCGCATCTTTGCCAGCATGAAAAATCCCGACCAGCAGTGCCTCTACACCTGCCAAATCAAAGACGGGGGAACTGGTCCACAGGTCAGTTTTGCCAATTCTGTCTTTTGATACACGTTTATTAAAAGTCTACATAACATTTAGTCTCTCCACCTCCAGGTGAACACATTAAGATGTGTTGATTTTAAACATTTTTTTTCTCAACAACCTTTATCCCCAGTTTGAAATTGTGCCAGAAGAAGATCCTCAGAATGCGATTGTAGCTTCATCTGCTCTGACGTGCCATGCCAACTTACTGAAGGCCATCGCATCTGTCAGGTAGCAACTTCCCCACATAGGCTTTGACTGATTAGAGCTATTCTGAATGAATGAACAAAAATGACAAAGGTTTTTTAGTTTCAACTGTTTTATCTGCCAATTTAACTTGAATTCATTTTTGTCGCCTTCAAATAAAACAAGTCCTTCCACACATCTTTCTCTTAGCTCCAAGTCTGTGGTGTCGATTGTTCCATCAGGAGCCGACTTCTTTGGCTTCTCTCATCCCACGATCCAGAATCTCATCCAGAGTTGTCCTGGAGCTCGTAAGTGTAGCAAGTAAGTGCACACTGCTCTCTGAGAATTTGAGTATATTCTGCTTCTCTAAGTTTAGACGACTTGCATTCAATCAGAGTTCTTAACATTTCTGTATAAATGGTATTTGTAATCTTTTTTTTTTTTATTTTTAAAAATGCGTTTATTTAGCTACAGGTGGATTCGTTTTGAGGTGTGTCGCCCTGGTGATGGCCAGGTCCCTCACAGCCTATCAGAGGATGACGCCTCAATCAACTTTGAAGCATTTCAGAGGCACCACGGCTTTGATGAGAACATCAAGACAGAGCATATCACAGGCATGTACTTTGCAAAATTTCACACTGGGTTTACTGTACAGCGAGTCACAGGTGGAGTTAGTGGTTGGGACACAAATCAAAAACTGTCTCAACAAAGCAGATGACTCAGCTGTGCTTTGCTCTGCAGGAGTGTCTGTGTTATTTGTCACAGTTGTTAGGATTTGGATTTCAAAGCAGTTTTATTTGTTTTGCCAACGCTGACATGAGAACTCAGCGTGACGCTGACAGTGACGTCCCTTTCTTCCACTTCCCTCAGGACAGACACCACAGTCTCCTAGCTCCTCTCATCAGCACCACCTGACTTCCCCCACCATGAAGCCCTCTACCTCATATTTCAGCTCCTGATACTCTGCACTGGAGCACCTCTGAACTCCAGGGCATGCCTGATCTGAGTTGCAAGATGCAGCATTTTTACCCCACCACGATTAGGGATTCATAAAGATGAGATAACCCAAAGCTTTCATTATTATTGTGACTTGCAAACCTTGATGCTGATATACTGGAAACGAGTGGTCAGTTAGCCCCAAACAAGTCAATGACAGCATAATCCCAACACCTGAGGGGGTGTACGATGAAGCAAGTTTGGCATTGCTGTGCTTTCCTTAAATTGTGTCTTTTTGTTAACTGTTATTGCTCAGGCTTACTGAAGGCCATAAAAGTGGATGCTTCATTTGGCTTGTCTTTGGCAAAAACCCCCAAAATGGACTAAGTGCTGCCTACTTTAGCCAAGAGGAATGGGTCTTGGTGACATGTAAGAAAATATCAATGAGCACAATTGATGCAAAATCTTGGTGTCTACTGTTTATACCTAAAGTGAAAGCTGCACATTAGAGAAACTCATCAAGCTTTCAATTTGAAACATTTAAATAAATGTGATTATCGGTGCTTTCAGGTCTGACAGTGTGCCATAATAAAATTGTTTCTGACCACTCAAATGAACTTTATTGAGTTGAAGAAGAACTTTGCAAATTTTGAGTCACAATGACTTGTGCTGTAAATACCAGATTACAGACTGTTAAAATAAGCATTTGTCATGCTTTTCTACATTCACACAGTCCAGTATTTATCTGCAGTGCATGTTTCAGCACATTATACATAAAAAAAAAGCATTTATTGAGAAAACACTGAAGTATATATAATCACTTGTCACACAGGTTTCTAGATACTTTATTTTCCCCACGGGGAAATCTGAAGTAGACTCCTTGCCATCCAAACCAAATCTATTACATAGCAGCACTGGTCTAATGGCATTACTTTACATTCCAGTGGGATGAGACACTTAATGATGAGACACTTAAGTGAACAAATGAATGCGACTGACTGTGACGGTGGTAAAAAGCAAGTCAAGATACATATATTATCCAGATACCATTAACTGAGACTATTAGGGATCCCATATCCACCCTTATTTATTACTCACCTCAAATGCTTCTGTTACTATAATAATCAGACCAATATGACCATTTCAAATTAAAAATCTTGAAGACAAACATTTTTAATCAATTCGTCTTCTTGCAGTTTCAGGGTCAGTAGCTTTTCCCAATGCCTCATTTCCCTGAAGAGTGACTGATGATAAAAGGAGGCGTTGGTAAAATCCGACTGGCGCTGTAGACTGGGTGAGCTTTAAAGTCACAGAGCCAGTCTCTCCACGCATATTGAACAGTGGCAGATAACTGGGAGCTTGAACCCACAGGGAGTTACGCCCACATGGATCCCAAATTTCTGAGAAACAGACCTTGATTAAAAAGAACTCAAGAAGTGATTTTCATCAGACCAAATCTGACTACATCTAAAGAGTCTTAGGTGGTATGACTATACAAGTACAACTTGGACATCCACAGCTCTGGCGCCCAGGGTCTGCGCATAGTTGTAAGACCACAAGAAGAGTTTGCAAATCAGGATAGTAAACCAAATAGCAACACAAGACTGTCAAGTAAAGAAGCAGGCCACTTTATTGAAAGCATAAACGTGACACAAAGCATTGCAGAGGAAAATGTAAAATCCATGTTTAGCTTTTGGTCAAAGAGTAAGTCTGTAAATGTTATGCCGGAGACACACTGTGTCCTGGCAGCATATCTAAACAAAACCGGGAAAAATGGTTCAATCATCTAGTGGAAGAAAGAACAGGAGCCTCTGAACACGTAAAACTTGAACTGTTTGCTGCAGACTTGATAGTATTGTATATAAAAATTAAGCCAAACCATGCATAGTGCTTTAAAATAGCACACACTTTCTTCCCCACACTTTTAAAGTGTAGAGTTGGTTTCACATGTAGACAAATCTGGATCGTAGCTCAATCTTTTCATTTAGTGATTTGAATTATTATTTTTAACTCAGTTCAGTCAACGTTTGTTTATTTATGCCCACAGACTGTAAAATATGAATCCAGCCAGTGAACAGCAGAGCCTATGGGAAGATGCATTCTCTTAATACTTTTTCCCCATTTTGATGCTGTAAGTCAATTCATACTTTCTTACCTAATCCTATCATTAAGCAGATTTTAGGCCCCAGAAAGTGATGCTTGTCCAATCAGGTTACACTAAATGTGGGGACGTTCTTTTACAACAATAATCCACAAACAAGTCGGTGTAACAGACTTGCTTGCAATTAATCCCACTAAACCAGGTTTAACTACTGTACTTAGAAGGAGGCCAGAAATATGATGAAAGCATTTTGGAGAATTACGACCTGTGCGTCTTGAGTTTGGTATCTTCTGTTCTGCTTGTGCGAAGCCTGGATGCTAGTTTCTCATGCAGAAACTCAGATGCGATCTCATTTGGAGGGGAGGGAAGACTGATTATAAAGAAACCTGTGGAAGGGATACACTGCAAAATGGGAATGAGCATAAGTGCTGCAATGTGTGCTCAACTCTCTTCCTGTTGTATTTCCTTAATAAACATATATACATCTCATACTTTGTACCTTTAGCTCTTAAAATGTTATGCTGTATGGTGTATGCTATGGATTATGAGGACATACACTGATGGAAACCAGGCATCAACATCACCAGACAAGCCCCGATGTAGAACATGGTGAAGAGCCCTCCAAAAGATACTGAGAAATTAGGATACATGAGGTTGAGACAAGGGTTCAAGACCGAGCACTTTGGAGGATCCTTTCCCCGCCCATTCCCCGGGATAGGTGTTAGGTATAAGTAAGCATTGCTGTAAGGTACAAAAATGTAACTGGCGCTTATTGGGTTTGAAAAAAAGCATCATATCCACCATCTAAACACTGATTGGTTAAACAGTCACACAAAGCAAGCAATTATGCATTACTTTTTTAACTAATTGCTTTTGTGGGTAAGCATAAGTAATAAACACATCACATTACACTGGATGAGTATGGGACAGGCAGAATTGCAGGTAAAACCTCATCTTTTGAAAAAAAAAACCCCCATGCAGTTATAGGCCTGCACAGAAAACTCCGAAAGGAATCCTTTGGTCTAAGGAGAGGGCACACACATTAAACACTGAAGAAAGGCCAAAAGGGGAGCATCTGAATGACCAGTCAGATTTAGAGAGGTCCTTCTGAGCCGTCAGTTTTGTTAAATGGACACTGCTGTGGGTGTTCAGACTAACCCCTGACTAACACTGAACGTGCAATGTATGCTGACAATGTGTGCAGACAGGTGGCAAAGCAGAATGTGTCTTTTTAATGGTTACACCTGCAGTGCACGTTCTGTGCAGGGCTGCATGAGCCACAGACAAAACACAATGCACTTTTCTTTTCGGATTGTGTTGTTGCTTTTGGCCCCACCACGCCACTGTAAAAGATCAAGTTTTTCATCGAGTTGGTGTGCAATAGTTAAGACCAAAACATGTTCCTGGAGACTTCAGTGGCTCAACTGCCAGTTTCAAGTCACACTGAATGCAACATGATCTTAGAGTCACTGGCACCACATTTTTAAGGTCAGTTTTTGAAAGGTCTCAGTCTGAGAAAAAGATCAGATGTTTCAGGCCAAATTCAATTTAATAGTTTTTAAGGAGGTTTCACTTGCTAGAAGTTTCTTACGTACCATCTGAAGTTTAATCCGGTAAATCAAAACCCACAGCTGTGAAGGTTTTGTTCATTCTAGGGTTAGAGACAAAACCAAAGTTAGTGGAGGAAAATGTCCAAAAAGCCGTCATGGTTGCAGGCGAAGCTTGTATAATTCACTCACCTGTGTCTTTTTGATGCAAGAACCCCAATCAAAAAAATGTTTATGTTGCATTAAACTCGTGAGGCTTCAAAAAAGAGAGGGATGTTTCTTGAATTGGGTTTTAAGCGTCATTCACCTCTAGTTTAAACAGTTAACTCTTTCCAGCAGAGCCGTTTCTGCCAGTGTGTCTGAGATCCAGCCTGGATGTTAATTCCAGTGCCTAATCTAGAACTGATACTACCAGATTAGGCATCTAGCCTGTGGACAAGCAGTTCCTTCAATCAGGTTACAAGTACCACTCATCAGCTCCATCGCCTTTTCCTAATATGGTCACTTCAGGCTCCAAAAATTGCGACCACAACTGCCAAACTCGAGTTTGGTATTTTTGGCAATTTCACCACCCACAGAGCAACGGGTGACATCACAGGGAAACGTGTCCCCTTCTTTTAATGAGTCTGTGTTCATCCCCAAATGTTACAGATGTGTCTCAGGGGGTAGAACAGGTTGTCTAACTGCTAATTACAGGAGAGATCTGAGGTTCAATCCTCAGCTCTTCCTGTCCACTCGCAGAAGTGTCCTTGGCCGAGAGATGGAAACCCAATTAGCATCTGGTGGGAGGCGAGCACTACAGATTGCAGCTCTTCCACCACTGAGTAGGTATGGTGAATGGTAAGCACTACTAGTGCATTTACCAGACCAGGTTTTGGCTACTTTTCCATTCTGACTTTATGTCTTTATGAAAGTTTGGTCATAACATGCAGACTTTCATCACAGTTGAAAGCAGAACTGAGTACTCGCCGGCATCTTTAAGTGTTACTAAGTGTGACTCACATACAGAGAACTTTCCCAGTCTTCTGGTGACTCTTCCCTGCCACCCAGCGGCTGTCTCAATTCATTCCATAACTATGAGCAGCATTGCTCCATCTTCATCTTCCACCATTTAATCCTTGACTCTGGCTTCGCCCACTTCCTTTCCTTGATCCTATCACATTTCATTCCTGTTATCCTTATGGCGAAATTGCACCTGATAAACCCAAAGCCACAGCCATGAAGGTTTTTTTCAGGACAGTGACCCCAAACACACCTCCAGGGTATGTAAGGGCTATTTGGCCTCCACAATCACCTGATCTAAACCAAATTAAGATGGTTAAGGATGAGCTGGATCATGGAGTGCCTAAATGCCCTCACAGTAGTTACATAACAAAAGCTCTAAAAACAAAATGTGGACCCAGCTATAGCTGCTCCTGTCAGGCTTACTTAGTTTGACTTCTCTTTCCAATCAGTACACGTCAGGATAAATTCTCCCCTTTGACAGCAACATGCTGTACTTACCGTTTGTCACAGTGACCGGTGAGGTTTGCTGTTTCATGAATTCTGACAAGGAGACGGTAACCTGTGCACCCGCAGGGCCATATCCCCACAGCACAGCTCTCTCTGGAGACTTTTGCAGCACCATGTGGTCTCCATAGTAGGAGGTAAAGATTCTCATCTACACATGTCAGCATGAAGTTGAAGCATTCAACGAGAAACAATAACTTACTCAGAAGAAACAAAATCACAACCTCATAAAAACAGAAACAAAATCTTAAAAAAAAAAAGTAAAAAAGAATTAAAGCAGCACAGAAAAAAATCCAGCCATCATAAAATCACAGACCAGGTTAATAAAATGAGGCAAAGTCACAACTGTACAGCTGATCTGATTAGTGAGTAATCAATCACAACATTGTTGACGTGATGATCCCAATCGCAAACTTTCAAAGTAAAAGTACGAGCGATTCATATTCAAGCGTTTGCTCTTAATAAAAAGCAGAAAAGAAAATTAAACCAAGTGTTAAAGATAACAATACGCGCATGCCCACACGTACACGGAGTTGTTGGCTGCTGCCGTTTTTTCTCAGTCGTAGTGGCCTTGAAAAGCACCCTTCCTAAAGCAGTTAATGTAAAAACCTATGAACAGAATCCACATGTGGCAAGAAACGCCAGGCAAATAAAATATGTACTAAAATGACTCTGACTTGTGTCTTAGAAAACAAATCTGAGGCCAGGGGTTGCCAACCTTTAGTTTGAAACGCGGCAATAATGTGAGAACAACTGGGACAGAAACCCAAACATGTGGAGACACGCTGAAACGAAGTGTTGTGATGGAGAAAGAGATTCAGGTAATGTGTGTTGTAATCACGTACTACATGTTAGCCAGTTGTTTACCGCATCTGTTCCATCACATCGTCTCCCCTAATCACTTCCCTTGTGCTTTGTGAGTTGTTTTTCTTTTTTTAAACTTATTTATTTTTGTGTTTTTCTGTTTGCCAGTGTTTTCTTTAGTTGCAATGCATTTGAGCTCTCAGGGCCACCGTAATATTGAGCATAATGAGCTTATCAGCTTTACTAATAGGCACAATTAAAATCTCTTTGCTTTTACCAGTAACCTTTTAACATTACTTTGTATTCTGATTACTAGAATACCATGTTTTGTTGAGACCTTATAGACTATACTAGGCTATAATAATAATACTGGAATTGTTCATTTATTAATTATTTACTTATTTTTCTTAACAACAAACTGAAGCAATTGTGTCTATCAGCAAGCTCGGGACCAGTAGCTATGTATCCACTTCGAGTCCCACCTGTGTTTGTGGTAATGAATCAAATTAGTATGAGTCAAATCTTATAATACAAAAAAAAAGCAGTTAAAGAGCTTTAAATATCTTTGACTACTTTTTAGTCAAAGCCATAGGGAGCAACTTGTCTTTTAAAGCTACTAAATTCATTAACTTATTACCACTTCTGGGACAAGAACCCCATACCCAACCCCACCCCGAGACATACATAAGGCCAGATCCACCTGTTGGTTCCTAATCGTATTCATTGAGTGTGCATCTTTTGAACTGCCACATCTCTTCCCTGTCTCTTCAGTGCTTATTTTTGGGCTTTCTGTTTCACAAAACGAGTTAACATCAACTTAATAAATGTGTTTTTACCATGACTTTTGAAACGCAGACAGCCTGATTGTAATCTGATTACTGCTACAAAGCAAGTTCAACATTGTGAGAGTATTTTATTAAACCCGGAAAACTTTAGAGCCTCCTACTTTTGGCACACTGAGGTACGAGTGATCTTGCGTGATTGTTGGAGCAGGTTAGGTTCGCAGCACAAGCTCAGGGTACATCAGGCGACGTTACCTGAGGGTTTAACTAAGCAGGCACTGAAGCAAAGGAGTAGTATGTCTCCGTACCAGGGTTATAATAGTTTTGAATTTTACATTATAGTTTAGTTTTAGTTCGTTTTTACTTTTTTTTCTCTAATTCAGTTAGTTTTAATTAGTTTTCAGAGTGGTTTTGCTCGTTTTTATTAGTTTTTATTTTTGATTTCATGCTTAGTTTTAGTTAGTTTTGATTAGTTTCAGTATTAGTTTTAGTATTTTCATACTTACAGTAATTAGGTGCAAGATTCAAGGCGCAAAAGTGACTATTGTGTAATAAAAACTTGACAAAGATACCATTTAAAGAAATATATGCAACAACTAACTGTTCACAAGACAGCAGCGCTACGTGCTAAATGTGTGTAATATTAAGGACACACATGAACATCAACAAGAAGAAACAAAGCATGAACTCCAAAACTCA
>VUQK01044430.1:5610-23083 GCA_015106715.1 Bujurquina vittata
CATGGAAACTGCGGACAAACCCGTATGGGGCCCATAATGTGTGCCCTTACTTATCCTATATGGGGCCCACCTATGTGTGCTGGCAGGGTTGTGAGAGGTCTCAAAAAAAAATTAGGAGTTCATGCATGCCCCTGATGATGTGAGCTGGATTTCAAGCTGAAGGTGTGGCTTTATATAAAGGCACGATCAGCTGAATACCATGTGTTTGGATTTGCGCTGCAACACATGGCAAGTCCACTGGCAGTTATCTAAGAATGATTACCATAAAATCTGTGTGTTTGCAGGTGCACGTGTACTTGTATTTCTTGTTTTATGGACATAAATCTGTTTATATGGACAGCACTGTGGACTTTCCACAATTATAGCAAAAATGCAAGAGAAACAAGACCCAAAGGCTAATGATGAGTATTTTATAGTAACTAAAAGTGATCAGGCTCTCTTATGTATTTATGTTATTTATTTCTACATTGTACGATTCCATATTTTTAACCTGTTTAATAACATTTTACAGTAGATTGCGTTTGATTTTTCTTATTTTCTTTCTTCTTTTAGTCATAAAAATTACTTCTTTCTTTATGAGATCCAGTTTATTGGTTCTCATCTGACTTTTTGACTTTTTGACATGTTCAGGCTCAACAGAGGAAAATAAATCACTTTGATTCCACTAGACTCCCCTGTCATTTTGCTAAAACTTTATTCACTGAATCTTAAGGGGCAAAATTTTATTTTTTAAATTGAGGATTTCGACCTCGGCCAGTGCCAGCAGGATGCCCGCCATGCTCGGCCCCACCACCACCGCCATGCCCACCTCAGCCTGGTCCGCCTGGGTGTCATTCTGTGACCCCCACCTTGTGGAGGAACTGGAGGTCAGGGTCATGGACTAGGGCCAGGCTGTGCGGATGGACCTGGCTAGGGATATGGTCATGGTCATGGCCATCATGAGCATCATGGTTATGGTCACCATGGGCATCATGGCCATCATGGTCATAGTCATCATGGTCACCACTGGAGCCACAAGGGTGGTCACATGCACAATCACTGTCACAAGAAAGGAAAAAAGTGTCATGGGGTAAGAGCCAATTATTTTTGAGCAACAGTGTAAAAATGTGAATCTTTTTGGCTGTTTTTGGCTCTGCTGTGTACTTGTATATTAGTTACTTTAAGGCAACGATATTTGAAAGAGAACAATCAGAGATCCCCTTTGAGCAGACAGTAAAGAGGAAGAATTCCCTCCTAACAGGAAGAGACCTCAGGCAAAAGCAGACTGCCGCTGTGTGTGAGGTCAATTATTGCAACAATGTGTCAAATGACTATGAGCAAAGCTGATCGAACTCTGAAGTTTCCCTGAGCTCTAAAGCACAGCTTTTTAGTGTTCACGGCTACTGCTTCATCTCTTCAGGTTCACGTTCGGCATTGTTGCTTTTGGCCACCTCTACTTGTTTATTGAAGAAAAAAGCTCAGACAGCTAAAGCCAGTATCCACAGCTAGCATGGGGAAGGATTCAGTAGTGCAGCAATGAGGCGTGACGCATGACAAATTTGTTCAAGCCTTCATGGAAACTGATCTCTGTAATTTTCTGGTTTTTTAAAGATTATTTATCCAAGTGCAAGTCGCCAAGTACTGACTTTCAGCACTTGTGCTTTCATTACTTGTTCAGACTTGATTGAATTTGTGGGAAAAGAACAAATACTTTTCAACATCCTTATCGGAGTTAGTCGCACTGAGCCAAAAACTGGGGGATCTAATGCTGTCATTTTTACACTGTACAAAACAGAAATTAAAAACAAGTGTGGTGTTTTCCTCCGAAGTGTTTTAAAATATCTAATAATGTCTATTTCTCGTGTCCATCCCTCCTGCAGTCCTCCAGCAGCTCCTGCAGCAGTGAGTCTGACTAGATGAGGATTTCTGCGTGAAATAAATTTCCACCTGGAAATCTTCCTCACACTCTACAAAAATACTTTATGATGTAAAAATGTTGTGTTCACTCAAGTACAAATGTGTTTTTTGAACCAAGAAATGCAAGAGAGCTTTTGGTACACGTAAACCACAAAATGAGCCTCAAATATTTGTCTTGTATGAACCTCTGTGGTAATAAATTTGAATTTGAGAACAATGATGGATTTCTTCATTTACTCTCTCTCTCTCTCTCTTTCTCACACACACACACACACACGCACGCACGCACGCACACGCACACACACACACACACACACACACACACACACACACACACAGTGGCTGACTCCTCTGCAGCCCCTGCTGGCGTTGTGGTGGCAACGACAAAACAGCTGCTTATCTATTGGGACGGCTCCTCCTGGATGCCCTTTTTCTTAGCTTTAGTTATGTAAAGTCACTTAAATTACCTCATTCTATTACTCAGGTTGAACTTTAGCAGGTCATCTTCAATATCTGATTGCCTAAATTCACAGAGTTGCTGTCATACAATTGGCTGAGTATATATTTGTCTGAATGATTTTATAGTGTGGTGACATTGTGCAGAATATAAAAATGTAACAATCAGAAGGTTGTGGCTAAATGTGGCTGTGGTAAATGATGACAACACTAAGTGCTCTTAAAAACAGTGAGGCTGTACATTTGCTCCTCTTTATATTTGACCTCATTGGCTCTAATTACTCTGTGGCCTTATCTTTATTTACCCAGGGAAGGGTGGACCTTTGTTCTGCAGTTTTCTTGCTAATTATTACACACCCTGGAGCTCCCAGTACAGTCACTTGAATTTGTTTTTTATCATAGTTTATGATATTTTTTGGTGCCATCTAATCTTTGCACTGCAAACTATGGATAGAAACTTTATGCATGTTGCTTATCTGGCATAATTCCAGTGGGTGGTGTTTTGTTTATATAAAAAAAATTTTACAATGCAGGAAATATGGGTTCTGTGAGAAAAGGATCCTCTTGGGCATAAGTGTAGCGTTCAAGAGGATACAAAAGACATGTCTCTTCAAATATTACATGCATTTATACTCCTAAGTGAGTAAAAATTTGAAAAAAGTGGAGGACTGTACAGTGTAGTGTTGTAATGTCACCTGGTGCTTTGCGTTTAAGTAATTTCCATTATAAAGTGATGCAGAAAAGGAAGAAAATTCACCAGAAATGTAACGCGCATCCTTCAATAATCATAAAACCCACACCCGTGCACCTGAGTGTCGACTGGACATACAGTACGTCCAAATACTCGACTCCCTTGGCAATAACACATCCCCCAAAGTATTCAAATGTTTCACAGGGACGCAAATAACAATAAAAAAAAAATCTCTAACTGCAGGAAAAAAATAGGTCATGTGGGTGTGTGTCCTTTATGAAATCGAGTCTGCTGACTATTAACAATTATTCACAAACCCACCCATGTAGGTCATAAAGCAGAGAATGGTCTGATAGGTGCTCAGACTCGGCTCCTGCTTCAGCTGCACATAAAAAGGAGCAGCGGGAGTCGCCTGTGTCTGCAGATCTGATTTCAGCGCTCAGTATGTTCACCTGTGATACTCTACAAAAGGCTCGTCTTTGTGTTTGTCAAAGGTTTTAATCTAAAGTCTGTTTTTTCTCTTTTTCAGTATCTGTTGTTTCTTCTGGTAAAGCAGCAAAATGTACGGACACAACCAAGGTAAGCACAACTTTTAAAAAAGAAAAAATGCCGACTGAATGTCCATCACCCCCTCAGCTGATTCCTCTGTTCTCCTTTTGTTCAGGAAACCCGTACCCACCTGGTTACCCAAACCATCCTCCGCAGGGGGGTTACCCTCAGGGTCCGCCAGGTGCGATCCCACCAACCTGTCCTCCTCAGCCCCATGGCCCACATGGAGGCCATGGACACGGACCTGGTCCTGGTTGTTCTCAAGGCCATGGATCGTGCCAAGGGCACGGGCACGGGCACGGACACGGTCATGGACACGGGCATGGACACGGGCATGATCACGGACACGGACACAAGGACAAGAAAAAGGACAAGAAGAAGGACAAGCATAAGCACAAGCATGATCACAAACATGACCACTGTCACAAGAAAGGAAAGGACAGCCACGGGGTAAGACCGAGTACACTGTACTGCAAATTTAAAGTGTCACATATAACACGAGAAATTTGTACAACACATCCAATATGGACTTACACAGTAAGTCACAGGAAATCACGGAAATGCTTTTTTCATCACGTTTTGGCAAAATGTTACCGAAGACCTGCGTGACAGCCTTTATTTTTTTAGTCTCAGAGTTAGTGCAGACAAACAGTGACACACTGAGCCTCATGTGGGTTTTGCAGATGACTAACATGACTCATGTTGTCTGTCGTAGTCCTCCAGCAGCTCCTGCAGCAGCGACTCTGACTAGACGAACAGTGTTGGACGTGAACCTGCAGACCTTCACGCTCCTGCGTTGTCATTTTGCTGCCTGAAGTTTCTTTACATGTGAGCTTTGAAGCAGATTGAATTAAGAAATAAACAGAGCAGACAAAAGCAGACCAGCTTTTGTCAGAAAAAGCTGCTTAAATAATCTGAACATTGATACATAAATGAATTGTCTGTCGAGCTAGCAATGTTTTAAAGTTAATTTAGATAATTATGTGTCTTTAAAAGCATTATTTTATCCAGTAAAGAAATAAAAGTGATTTTAGTGCCTGGTCGGTTATTTTATATTAACACCACAGTGTCATGTGTTTACATTTTATCCCACCTCCCTGCTTTTTATTCATTTATTTGGTCGTATAACCAAACTAGGATCTTTATTTGCCCAGGGAAGGTTGACTGAATGAGTTCACTCAGCCACACCTTGTTCACAGCAGCATATCACACCCTGAAACTGCCTCTGCTGTGACCCTGATCTCATGATAGCCTTTCACTTGTTTACACAGCAAAGGTCACTGAGCCACCACCTCTGATTTTCACATCTATGAAAGGAATTGAAACCTGCGCAGTCTGTGGCGAAGATTCATTCATTCTGTTATTTAAAGTAACTTTAAAGTAACTATAGTAGATAAAACCCACGGTATAAATGGTAGAATACAAACAGGACTGTTTCAGTTTTGGTCTAGTATTGCTTCTCTAAAGCTCCGTGCAGTACTGGGAAGTAGTGACATATAATTAAACTAGTAGTTTAATTATGTTTTGCAGTACTTTGGTGGTTAATATTTGCACTGATTTAAGCATTTTAATTGCCCTTTGACCATCCCCCTTCCCCACACTATCACTGCTGCTACTACTACTGTTATTAACCCTCTTATTTAAAGGAAACAGCATGAACCCAGATAATGCATTTTAAGGCCGGTATTCCCACACTCCTTACTGTAATACATGAAATCTCTGTATGTCTTTCCATGATCTCCCCCTACACAACCAGGAATTGAGCAAACCAGACTTGGACCCTGAAGGTTCTTATATATATCAGATATTATGAAGTCATCATGTTTCATAGCAACCACCTAACAGGCTAAAGTCACAGACTCTGTAGCATGGACATGTTGTAAATAAGAAATTGTTCTTAATCTGTTTGCGTGATTAAATAAAGGTTTAAATAAGGCAAAAGTTAAACCAATGTGTAGACAGACTTTTATATGTACACTGACAGCACTGAATAGATCACAAAAAAGAGACAGGAAATAAAGGTTCAAAACAAAAAAGGAAGTAACCAGAAGATACTAAAGATGGAGACAAGAAGACTCAGACTAAGCCAGCAAATCTAAAGTAGCAAACACTGAAGCCAGACAGAGAGGGAAACAGTCAGGGTGCTGGGAACATAAGTGAAGATAACAATGAAATATACAAAATAATAAAGAAATCAAAACAGGAATTCAACTGAAGGCTAAAGCCAAACTTCACACCTTAGAAATAAGAATGAAGTCAAACTATTAATCAGAAATCTAAAACTCAAATACAAAGAAAGAAGGGACATCAACAGTAGGATCTGGGACAGACAAAGAGGAAGGGAGGGCTATACATACACAGTGAGTGAGGAGCAGGGCCGGCCCAAGCCTTGAAGGGGCCCTAAGCAAAAGTTGATTTGGGCCCCCCTCATAGGGCTTCATTGTCACCTGACCCTCGCCATTATTAATGCTCGAGGGTTGAAGCTGAAGATTATTTTTTGGGGATGAATTACTGTTTCAGCCCCATCTACACAAGCTTGTTGAAAAACAATGTGTATCACTATCATACACATGGTAAAACTATGTCATGTCTATGACCTTGTGGAGAGTGGGACAAGTGGCAATGCACGTCATATCTAATATAGAGGGCAAAGGCTTTTTAGGAAACGTGATTTAGGGTGTTTGACCTGCTTTTGGGCATGTTGGACATGCTGTTTTCATCCAAAAGATGTTTAGTTTTGCATAATTATAGTAATACAACTAATTACAGACTAATAAATAAGCCATTTGTTATATATAAATAATATTTATGCAGCATACAGAATTGCTGAGCATCAGTGGAATAATACTGAATACAAGTGGGCCCAGTGCTACAAGTGTCGTAAATGTTATTATGCTGTTATAGCACAAGATGGCGTGGCAGTGGCCCAAGACCACACATGAGGCATCAATCCAAGGTCTACTACTCTATTCATGCAACTTGATCACAGTTTGAAAACAACAGAATGCTGCCACCACAGGAACAGTTTGTAAACCGGTCAGATTAAATCACCACAGCTAACAAATACACAGTCATGTCTGAATATCTATGCATGAATAAAGCCAAGATGTGCCTAGTGTTCCGTCCACCGAACCTTGTAAATATTCAACAACCCCGACATATAAGGGTCATGACTGAGCAGTGTGGCAGGCAGGATAAGGACAAACAGAAGACTCAGGAGGCAAAGCTTGAACTCAGAAATACACAGCTTTATTGCTGGTTGCACATCAGACACAAGGAAACAAGGAAATCTCAACTGGAGCTAATAATTCAACAACTATGAATACACAGGGAACCAGAAAACACAGTGCCTAAGTGACACAACGTGACAAAGAACAGGAGGACACAGACAATATACACACACCAAGTAATAAGGGCGATAAGACACAATGGGTAGTTCAACTGAACAAGACAAGGAAACTGAATCTGAAGTCCACAATACAAAGAACTGCCAAAGTAAAACAGGAGGTAGACATAGAAACAGAAACTCTGACTTGTCAACACAGGGAAGCAGACACACTGAGGGACTACACAACACCTACAGTAGAGGAACAAGAACATCACAGGTAACTAGACACAAGAGGAAGGGAGACCAGGAATAAATACACTTTAGGAGAATAAACATGAAAAAAAACACCAAAACAGACCCAGACACAGAAACTTGGTAGTGGCTGGTGAGCACATATTAGAATGCATAGCAGAGTTTCAGACTCAAAACATTTATTTACACCATCCTAAGTTTGTGTGTGACTGATATCAAGCTCTTTGATGTATCTGTACTTTTTGTACTTTAATTTATTTATTTGGTTGACATCATCTATGTATGAATCTGTCTATAGCAGAGTTATTCCAGAGAATTGTACATAATTGATTTAGAGCTCAGCATGCAGGGCCAGATGTTCTGTAGGCGGTTTGTTGTGATATGGAGAAACATCCGTTTCATCAGATACCCAGAATATCCAGATATGTTGGGTCCCTGACCGGCTTCATCTCTAACGTTTCTAATAAAAGGTGCCTTCTCTTTACTCACCAGTAGGTGGCGATGCGGCACAAACACACCGCGGAGGGACGCTCTGGCGTCACAGACACCCACCAATCAGCGGCAGCTCCTCACCGCTTCCAGGAAGTAAACGTAGAAAGCTCAGCAGAGAGCAAGAAAAGCATCAGGCTGGAGAGGCACAGCAGCTGACCTCGCGGCTCGAGTCAAAAATCATCATGTCCCTGACGGTTCTGACGTCTGCGTACAGGTACGGAACCTCACCTGTCAGGTGTAGCCGGACTGTTCTCTGGCACATGCGTGTGACCGTGAAGCTAGTTTGATGATGTCACACACGCTGCTTTCTTTAAGTGTTTTTACTTTGCATCGCACGAATAGTGCATGTAGAGCTGAAAGGTATGCATGTGATCATCATGATAAGGCTGTTAGTGATTTATTGCAGTCACCTGCAGGGACAGGTGGGGTGTTTGTAGCCAGGTCCAAGCCAGGCTTGGTATCATAATGATGTAATTTGAGCCAGTTAATTCTTCTTTTAAGAGCTACTTATTATTAATCCTCATCCTCTCCCTGTTGTTTCCTGCAGATTGAGGTCCCTCTGCAGACTGCAGCGAGTCCAGGCTCACATGGTGAGAAGCTGCTGAAGCTTTTCTAATTTCTCTGATATCTTAAAATCCTCAAAGAGCCGCTACTGGCCTGAAAGCCTGCTTTCCTTAGTTTAATACAGTTTTCTTCTGCTTTATGGTGAGAATAGAACTGACCATTTTTGACAAGTGCTGCTGACATCAACCGCAGTTCTCCAAACTGTAAAGTCGTCAAATTATTGCATTCACTAATAAAAGTTAATTGGTCCAGTTGCTTTCTGTGGGTCGCTCTTGTTTTACATAGGGATGGGAAATGAAAACCGACACCACTTGAGAACCGGTTCCAGAGTTTCCAAAGCATCAGAATCAGTTCCTTTATGATTGCCTGAAGGTCCTGGCAGTCATGGTCAAGAGGACGAAGCGTTCCAAAGCATTGCTTCATGAAGAAAGATGACAACAGTTCTAGCTGAACTGCCTGTAACTTGATTATTTCATGTGGGGTGGAAACAGTAGCTGCATGCTGAAACATCAGTCTACGCAACCTGGGATTTGGTTCCAAGAGCACCACATATGTGACTCTATGTATGTGCACCACAACTGCTACAACAGTAAAGGAGTACAGTACTAGGATATCAGAGCTTTCCCTGCATATCAAAATCACTGGTGTCAACCGAACAGGTTTTTGCTTTCAACCGAAGTAAAATCACTAGTTAAATTTTTTTTAAAAGTGTTGTTTAATTTACTCAAGCTTGTTTATAAATTGGCCAAAAAAATATCAGAAAAATGCAAAGACTCGACTTAACTATATGCCGACCGGTCATGATTAGATGCACAGTCGCCCACAAAAATAAGCTTTTACTGTCTAACAAAAATAAAATGTGCAGAGACCATTGGCTCGCTTCAAATCTTGTCCATCTTCAAATCACATCTGAGTTGTGTTTAAATAATATTACAGCAGCAAGTTGAATTCGCTGATTGGTTCACAGCTGGACTGAGCTTCTCTAAAATCAGACAAGTACACCCATGAGTCTGGGGTCCATTAACTGCAGAGAGGCTACACATCTGCAGGGTCAAACCAACTCTGCTGTCCAGATCTGTTGAGGGGTGCAGAGTAGAGGCACTTTGAAGTGGTGTGGGCCTCCTGAACACTTCCTAGGTGAGACGTTCTGGGGATGTCCTACGCTGAGCAGACTCTGAACACGCCGGAGACATTATATCTTTAATTTCCCTGACGGAACCCTCCCAAAGGGATTAATAAAGTTAATCAAATCTAATCTAATTACATCTCTCAGCTGGCCTGGGAATGTCTTGGAGGAGGTAGCCAGCGAGCGAGAGAGAGAGAGAGGTCTGGGCATCTTTACTTACATTGCTGCCCCCATGACCTGGATAAGCAGCAGAGAATAGATGGATCTGTTGAAATATCATTTATTTTTTTATAGTGTTTTGGAGATATTTTTACAGAAATTTCCTGCCTCTGTTCTGTGTCAGATGTCGAGCCATGCAGAACCAGAGGTTCTTCTGGAGAAAGTGGGCCGAGCCGGTGTGATCACCATGAACAGACCCAAAGTCCTGAATGCCCTCAACCTAACCATGATCCGGCAAATCTACCCCCAGCTCAAGGTAAGTAGTAGTTTCAAGCTCGGGTATATGACAGATTCAAGGAAAAATCTTGGCTCTCCTCAACCCCCCTGTGCAGAACTACTGTGGCCCTTGGTTCTTTGATTACATGGTTCAAGTCCACTAATTTCTTCCAGATTTTGTTTTTTATGCTAATAGAAATGGCTGCATCCATGAGGGTCTCATATATGTGTATATATATGTGTGTGTGTATATATATATATATATATATATACTGTGTGTGTATGTATGTATGTATGTATGTATATATATATATATATATAAGACTCCATTTCGCATCTGTAGATGCGAATAGAATAGTAATGAATTAACCTGCCTGTTAGATTTAATTACTTGTTAACAGAAGGTGTCGGATCATTCCGGCCCACTATTAACTCTGCCTATGAGACATTTTGGACTGATGTGTTAGACGATTCTCTCCACTACCATGATCAACACAACAAATGTGGGGATATCTTTTAGAATGAGTTTTCATCCGTCCATTACAAGATAGTGTAAGGTAGTGAGACTTGCTGTGATGGATGGTTAGGAGACTGTGGTTGAAGCCCAAATGTAGCTGTAACTTAATAAAATGTCTTTAAGGCAGGTTTTTGGATAAAAGCAGACTTCTTTTAAACTTCATTCTGTGTTTTTTTTTCTTTGGGACTCCAGAAATGGGAAAGCGACAACGACACTGACATCGTGATCATCAGAGGAGCAGGTGACAAAGCGTTTTGTGCAGGTGGAGACATTAGAGGTAAGCAGCCGTCTTCAAGCTTCACGTCTCAGTTTCTGATGAGGTTTTGTGTTCACCTGTGTGACTAATTTCAGTTTATCTGTTTTTTTTTCCCTCTCAGCCGTCACAGAAGCCGGGAAGGTCGGCGACTCTCTTGCGCAGGACTTCTTTCGTGAGGAATATATTCTGAACAATGCTATCGGTATGCTTTATGGTTACGCTGATGGTTTAAATGTTAACTGTTGGTATTCAGTCACCCAGGCTTCTTCATATCTGATGTCAGATTTCACTCATGTTCTTACACATTTTATTTAATCTTTCAAGGATCGTGCCAGAAGCCCTATATTGCCCTTATTGACGGCATAACAATGGGAGGGGTGAGTTTGATTTTTCAGCTTATATTATAAAGCTTAAGATGGATATTATTCTTCATTATTGGCACCTTTTGGGCATGAAAAGCTCTCTGTGTATGACATGTGATATTAAATTCTGCCAGTAGGTGTCAGTGGAGAATTATCTGTTGCTGTTACCTGCTGCCAGTGGCAAGGTGGCCTCTGATTGGATGAAATGTAAAGTGACAAAGCATTGCCGCTGCCACTGGTTTTTTCCCTCCAGGTGTCAGATATGGGTGGAAGCTCAGTGAAGTGGTACACACACAAAGCTGCACGCACACACACGTTTATCAGGAGTGGCTTTGACGGCGTGTAATTGTTTAACTCACCTGGTTAGAGGAGATGCGTGGATCCTGCGTGGATCTCTGTTGTGACCTTGACGGGGATTTTGCTCCTGAGGTGTTACCGAGGTCGCTCACAGCAGCACTGTCTCATTAGTCATCATGACCGTGTCTGCGTTCATGTGTTGGGCATGTTTTGCTACCTTTGTAAGGACCAGTTTAGGTCTGAAACCACCAATATAAAAGCATCAAGATTGTTCCTCACATCTTCAGAGGGCAATCTGAGAATTATGGCTTAGTTTTAGTGTTAAAGGAGACCTATTATTAGCTATTTACAGCTATTTCTTTTCATTCTTTGACTTCGATGACTCACAGTTCAATATAAATGCCTTGCACTGCAGTGTTTCTTACCGAATTGGATCATATTTGTGGAGGTACTCCTATGGAGAGTTCATATTCATGCAGCTGTCTGTGTTTTGTAAAAGAGTTAATAAAACACTGCACCATATAAAAGTGTACTGGTTAACACACAGTTTGCCTTACATGCAGAAGATCCCTGTTGGAGGCTGAGAGTAGATTCAGAACCAGCCTGTATACTCCCAGTGCTAGTCCCAAGCCTGGAAAAGTGGGAGGGCTCCATCAGGAAGTGCATCCGGTGTAAAATCGGTGCCAAATCAAAGAGGCAGATCTGTCCATTCTGGCAGCCCCTTGGAAAAATAAGAGAGCTGCTGAAAGTACCTACAGTTATATCCTGTAAACATAAATAGGCCCACTTTGAAGAAACACATAAAACACAGCAGTGATCAGCTGCCTCTCCAGTGAGCCTCTTGTCACATGGTTGGATGCCAGAATCGTGGAGAGCAGTTAGTGATAGCAGAGCCTGTTCTGCTAAACCCTGAGCTTAGAGATTACTCGTACACACACACCGACTTCAGGCCATGTTTAATATGAATATATTCCACCACTGGAACGTATTTGTATGTCAGGAACATAAGAAAAAAAACCCCACAACAGGCCCACTTTGAGGTGAGATTAGGGTTAGGGAATGCTTCATGTCCGTGAGTCCTGCTTTGCTTGGAGTGTAAACACAATTCAGGTCTGGATAACGGGAGAAATAACGAGCAGAAGAAACGTGCTGCTGTTCGTCTTTGCTGCGTTTATTTAACAAATACTCTGGTATCCATCAGATTCATTTCTCATCAAGTAGCATCTTACATAACACAGTAAAAATAAGCTTAAAGAATTTAAAGGAAAATACACTTTCTGTGGACAAAAACAATCTCAATTATCCAGCTGGATAGAAACCTGTCACCTCTTGCAGACTGATGGATGTCAGTGACTTTGTTTCTCAGCTGGTTCTTTAGATCGTGGCGTGATATGCTGCTTTTTTATTTAAGAGATTTCTTGACTCAACAGGTCTGGCTGTGATCAGGTGTGACTAGTAAAATTTAACAGAGGGGGATTTGTATTTACTCTGGTTTCTCTCAGGTTTTCTTTGTCTAAAACGACAATTTGTTTGTTCTGAAACAGATTGCGAGTGTCACAAAGAAAACTAAGAAATCAGGAAGGAGACGAATACGTTATTATGAATATGTTAAAAATGAACACAACTGAATTAATCAGGGATCTGGAGCCTCAGCTTAGGGTCTGAAGAGTCTGGAGTTACCTGCACTTGTAATGGGACTTGCAACAGCCTAAAATAAAAATGGACGATGCTAATCAGTGCTCATTTATACATTTTTGCGATTACTGACGTGTAAAAGAGTAGAGTAAACTTGCTGGTGTTCGTCTCATCACTCTTGCCAGAATGGTGAGTTTGTCAGCTACATCATCACGACACTTCGCGCCTGTCTGCTGCCCACAGTGGTATACACATGCTCTCAATACTAGGACATGACGCACAGCAGTACCTCTCACTCAGTACTGGCCTGTAAGAAGCTGTGTGCCCTGTGGTACCACATGTATGTTAAAGATATTGTCATAGTCGCGGGACGTCACTGCTTGGTTTGTGATAGCCTTTTCTGAAGTTTCCAAATTTTAATTCTCCTATATAACATTTTTGAACCAGTAAGGACAATGATTTAAGAAATGTTTTATGAGACTAAACTCCTTCAGGAAAGTGTTTACTGAAGTCACAGCGGGAGGGGGAGGTAGGGCCGTTCTCTCAGTTGTTTATAGAGCCCATGATCTTTTTTGGAACCGGAGGAGTCGCCCCCTGCTGGCTGTTGGGAAGAATGCAAGCGTCACTCTTTCCCCCTTGGATGCCTGCTAGGGGCAACCCTTGTTTCTCTTTACTGAACTGAATGGTTTCTGTCACATTTCAGGCCTGGTTCCAGAACAAAATGACTGGGTGTGCATCAGAAGTTTTAAGTATTAATGGTCATTTTATCCTGTCTTCATTGATGTATACTATTGTGTCAAGACTAGTCATTAAGGGTACAAGTGCATTTTGATTGCATGTTGTCTGTGCTGAATTTTAGATTTGTTGCAATGAGTTTAAAAGAGGGTATAAGTCTTTTAATACATAATTTGCTTTCACCTCGGCTTGGCAGTTATCTCAGGTAGGCAGAGTGAGGAATAACAAGCTGTGAGATGGGCTGTAGAGCTAGAAAGACAGCAACTGGTTGTGTCTTGTGTTGACACGGGTGACAAAGGAAAACAAAACAGAGAAGGATGAGGTCTAAGTGGATCAAACTGGGATGCATTGGGAGACGACGGCATGAAGTAAATAATTTTCTTGGGTTTTTTACCGTTTCATCCATGTTTTTGGTAGAGGTGCTTCAGTTAAAAGCTAGAGGACAAATCTGAACTGCTTCTTGGATCTAAATTAATTCATTTGTTTCCTCTGGGAGGAGTTTAACATGATAATTAATGCTGTTCTACTTCATTAATGAGCCTCACAACTGAATGAAATTTCCATACTTGTAAGTGAAATGCGGATGTACAGTCTGCTTCCAGTTTCTAAATATCCACTGTAAATTTTATTTGCATATCACTGACCGGAGAATTACTCTAGTTACTCTAATAATGTGATGATAGATTTTACATCAACTCTGTAGAACAAACAAACAACCTTTATTTTCCCTGATGGGATGTAAATCAGGCCAATTTAGAAAGTGTTGTCTGCAACTCTTTTACTGACGAAAGTTTTAGGTTATACACAAAGATTGTCAAATAATTTTTGGTTTGTCTTTAAAAGCAATGCTTTGTCTTTGCAGTGTACATCAGACTGAAGTTGTAAAGATGCATTCGGTATTTATATAAATAATCAGTTTCTATAAACCAGTTTTGATTTAGTCTCGATTGTTGGGGAATTGTAAAGAACACACAGTGGGTACGGAAAGTATTCAGACCCTTTTAAAATTTTCACTCTGTTTCACTGCAGCCATTTGCTAAAATCAAAAAAGTTCATTTTATTTCCCATTAATGTACACTCAGCACCCCATCTTGACAGAAAAAAACAGAAATGTAGAAATGAAATTTCAAAAAAAATATTAAAAAAGAAAAACTGAAATATCACATGGTCATAAGTATTCAGACCTTTGCTCAGTATTGGGTAGACACACCCCTCTGAGCAAGTACAGCCATGAGTCTTCTTGGGAATGATGCAAAAAGTTTTCCACACCTGGATTTGGGATCCTCTGCCATTCTTCCTGCAGATCCTCTCCAGTTCCATCAGGTTGGATGGTGAACGTTGGTGGAGAGCCATTTTCAGGTCTCTCCAGAGATGCTCAGTTGGGTTTAGGTCAGGGCTCTGGCTGGGCCGGTCAAGAATGGTCATAGAGTTGTTCTGAAGCCACTCTGCCATAAAGCCCGACTGGTGGAGGGCTGCAGTGATAGTTGACTTTGTGGAACTTTCTTCCATCTCCCTACTGCATCTCTGGAGCTCAGCCACAGTGATCTTTGGCTTCTTCTTTACGTCTCTCACTAAGGCTGTTCTCCCGTAATTGCTAGACAGCCAGGTCTAGGAAGAGTTCTGGTTGTCCCAAACCTCTTCCATTTAAGGATTATGAAGGCCACTGAGCTCTTAGGAACCTCGAGTGCTGCAGAAATGCTTTTGTAACCTTCTTCTGAGCCTCGCCACAATTCTGTCTCTGAGCTCCTTGAGCAGTTCCTTCCACCTCATTTGCTCTGGCATGCACTGTGAGCTCTTACATAGACAGGTGCGTGCCCTTCCTAATCAAGTCCATTCAGTTTAATTAAACACAGCTGAATGGAGGAGTAGAACCATCTCAAGGAGGATCAGAAGAAATGGACAGCATGGGAGTTAAATATGAGTGTCACAGCAAAGGGTCTGTATACTTCTGACCATGTGATATTTCAGTTTTTCTTTTTACAGTGAGATGAATCCTCAGAGCTGTGAACCAGAAAATCATCTTGTTTGCTGGCTTGCTGTGTTTAGACAGCCATCAGGATGATGATGCTATCCCCCACTTGTATTTGCTTTCCAAGACTGACAGAAGCTGTAATTTATTTTTCAGAACAAAACGTAAACGAAAATGAAATAAAGGAAAATGCCGGATGGATCCAAGGGAACGGCTGAAGGGCTTGGATATGATGCATGTTGCATGGAAGTCAGCTCTGGTCATCAGCCCATTTAAAAGAAACAAACAAAAAAAAACTGTTTGTTGCACACAGAGGAATTCTTCCTGATGATGTGATGACTTATATTTCTGGAACTAAAGCGATTTTAAGTCGACCTCTTCCACGTGTCACGTCAGTACTGAGACGACACGAATGTCGGAGCAAACAATCCTCAGGGTGATTGCTCTTTAATGTGCATAACTGGATAAAAACAGGCCAGCTCCATATAAGGCAAAGTCCAAGAGGCCCCTGTTTCCAGATCTGATCCGAGCTCGGGGCAGAACTCCCACATGGAACAGATTTTCTTAGATTAAAGATAACAAACCACCAGGGAGTAAAAGGGAGGTCAGAAACCACTCAAAGACAAACACACAGTCTGTTCGATGATTCTGCCGCACATCATTCAGTGCTCACTGAGTTTAAAATCCCTCAAATTAAGGCCTGTGATTGCTTGTTATTAATCCACTGTGCTTTATGTTTGAGCAGACACCGCTTCTCTCGCTCTCTCAGCTTGCACTTTATATTTCAAACATTTACACAGTGAGAACACTCTGTATTAATACTGCTCGTAAATGGGAATACTGTCTGCTTGACGGATATTTGTCCGGAGCTGTATGACTCTGATTTGTGTCCCCTGGAGCAAAGGGTTCTTGTTCTTGTTTGCGTTTGTTCCGATTGCCTGATGAGAGGAGTGCCAACAAGGCTTTTAATCCCCATTTTAATGTTTTCATCTTCCATTCAGAGCCTGTGCGGCTGTTTTGAAGATGAATACTCTGAGCGAGAGTCTGTCTCAAATGTCTGTCACTTGGTCTCGTTACACCAGCTGGAAGGCTTCGGTACAATCCACACAGGCTTTCCACTCTTTTACCTACTGCAAAAGAGAGTAATTCAAATTACTCAATGACAATTATATTATTATTATATAATAACCCAGATGTCCTAAAGAGGCCTTTAGGAACACCTCGGCATTCATTGGCAGTGTAAGCTTCTTCGGAGAGGTTATAAATTTTTAAGACGTAAACATCCTCATCTGCAGACAAATTTCTGTTATTTACAGGAGGATCAGGAGACATGTTCTGATAAGGCTCCTCAGCAGTGCTTAATATTCCACTACTTTTATGGTGAAACTAAAGAAATGTGATATTAATGGCCCCTTGTTCCACAGAGTGCTTTCAAGGATCCTCCTTCTCATTTGTCCTGTTTTCTATTTACTAGAAAAAGTCTGCTTTCCCACAGTTATTTTCAGGTTGTGTTATTTTTGCAGTTTGGCTGAATTTATTGCTGTGATTTACGCAGTTCATCAGTCTTACAGTTCAAGGTCACTCAGCTCTACATGACTCATCGGGTTTCTAAAAATAGATGCAGACTAGATAAACACTGGCTGTTTTGCTGAAATGCAAATCATGAATTCTTTGTTGTGACTGAATTTGCATTGCTTTTTAAACACGCATAAATGTGCAGTGAAAGCAAAGAGCATGTCTGAGATTAAGCAAACAAAAACCAAAAAAAACCCCACAGGAAGCAGGTCCAGAGATTTTTAAGATCCTCAACCATCGGGGCTGTTGGAATTATTGTATGAACTTTTATTGTGTGTTATCATATCTTCTATTTGTATGAGTTGTTTCGTGTGTAATCCTGTTGGTTTGGTTTACTT
>VUQK01044431.1:12360-26517 GCA_015106715.1 Bujurquina vittata
AGGAAGGAGAAACAAAAAAAAAGAAAAAAGAAGAGGGGGGGGGGGAGAAAGGGGGGGGGAAAAAAAAAAAAAAAAAACCAGAAAAAAAAAAAAAAAAAAAAAAAAAAAAAGAAAAAGAAAAAGGAAGCTAAAATTGCAGTTCCTCAAACGGCCACTTGAGATGCTCTCCAAAATGAAATCAAATGGCAGATTTTTCAACCAGGAGCCTCTGGTTACATCCTATTGGGACATGTTATCATGTTCACTTTCTGATTTGTTTTTCACTCACTTTTACTTACTTTCGCTTTTGCCCACTGGTTTGGTTTAAGCGCTGAGAATTATTTGGTTGGGTTTAACAACAACTACTTGGTTAGACTTAAACACTAAAAATAAGTGGTTAAGTTAAGGAGAAGATCAGGTTTTGGTGTCAAATACTCTTGTGCAACAGTAACTTTCCTCATTGAAAGTGACAAGTTGAAATGGACAAAGATGTCTCACCAATCCTATAACTTTGTGCATCATGACAGACAAAGAGCACCGTCTGTGTAAATAAGGTGCACCAGCAGCTTTGAGAAAATATTACCAACTGATGGTAGGAATGCAAATGGACTTAAAAGACACTAAAGAATTGGTTTTAGTTTAGCAGGTAAGTGGATTGAGTTTTAAGGTTGTTTTTTTTTTTTGGCTAGCCAATATAATCATTCCACTTAACATGACAGCAAATTACACTAGTTACTAAACCTAACTAGCCAGCACGCCAGCAACTCCCCAATGTCTCATTCAAATATGGTTACATCTGGTGAAAAACAGCCAGAACAGCAACGAAAATCAGGAGCTCAAGGCTCAAGTATGAGTAAGGGAAGCTACATCCATTATGCAGTTTGTGGAATATAATAATTATCCATCAATCAACAGAACACAGTAAGAAACCATTAGCCCCAATGTTCTTCTGACTCATTAACAGAGCTAAATCAGTTAAAGTAAAAGTACTCAACACTTTCTTTACATGCATCCATATAGTATTTTGCAAAAGTCTTGAGCCACCTGCTATTTCTTGATATTTTGCCAGGAAAATGAGAATTAGTGCAGTGATTTATTGAAACGTGCAATAGTGCATGGAAATACATTATATAAGGCAAAAATAGAAATTGTGCTGTTCTAACAAATGTGAAAGTTAATATTTGGTATGATTACTTTCATTCTTCAACACAGTCTGAACTCTCTGAAGGACATTTCAAAGCTCTTCTTTGGATGTTGGCTGTCTTTTGTTCCATTCTCTGTCAAGATGATCCCACGCTGCTTCCACAATGCTTTGGTCTTGGCTCTGGACAATCCACGATTGATGGTTTTCCACTGAGTGTTTTTATTTATTTATTTATTTATTTAATCCAGGTATGCTTTTACTGCACTGGCAGTCCATTTGAGATTACTGTCGTGATGAAAAATGTAGCCACTGCCAATCAGATCCTTTCCAGATGATGATATTGCATGGTGAATCAAAACAGTATTTTTCTGCATTCATAAAGCTATCAATTTTGACAAAATGCTAAACAACACAGGCTGAAATGAAGCCCGAAACCATGACAAACATCACCAGCTTTTACAGATGGCTGTAGACACTCACTGTTGTATCTCTCTCCTGATATACATATTGGTGATGATTTGAATCAAAAGTTTTAAAGTTGGATTCATCACTCCACAATCACCTGTTGCTGCTGATTTTCAGTCCAGTTCTTGTGTAATCTGGCATACTTGGCCTTTTCACCTTGCTTCCCTTAAGGATGGCTTGTTGACAGCCACCCTTCAGCTGTGACCATTTCTAATGAGGCTTCAGTGAACAGTAGGTGGATCAGCTCAAGGGCCAGATGTATCTCGCAGGGCTTGTGTCAAGTCTTTGCTGGATTTTTAGGAGCATGACCTTCAGATATTATTTATCTGTTGTACAAAGTTTTTAAGCCTTCACTTCTTTTGTCTTCCGCTTGTCAAGTTTTCTTATTTTTTTTAAAGATACATTGCACGCCAAGCCACGCCAGGTTTTCAGCTAATAGCTCTTTCGGAATCACCTTGGTGGTGCAAAAATATTATTTTATACCTGTCAATCTGTGTTATCATTGGCATTTTTCATCAATTCAACAAACAAAATTGGAGGAAATTATGTGCATTTGCAATAGGCTTCTACAAAGAAAGATTCCAAAAGATACTATTTAAAATAGGTTTATTGTTAAGTCGTATGTAGACACAACACTAGTTCATCTCTTGAGCCTTTGATTCATAGGTCAATGCTAAGAGGCTTAACAAACACAAAAACATTCCTCTGAAAATGGTCAGGTATGAGGAAAAGACTGAAAATGAGTGAAAAAGCAGGCCATGTCCAAAGAAAAACTTTGAAAGACCTTCACAAAGCCTGGAGATCTATTGCTCAAGACCATATTAAAAATTGCAAGAAAGTCGGGCTGCTTGGAAGCAAAATACATTGGCTTTTTTACTTTTATAATAGGACACAGAAGGGTGATAATACTCTGCTGGTTGTGGATCCCACCCTGAAAATCAAAGAACGCTGCACACTCATTGGCTAGTTAGTTTTGATTGACCAGCCATTATACAATTACCATGCCTTTTTGGCTTCGTTTTCATGACGGTCAGCCACAGCCAAGTACCTCTAGAAAGTAAGACAGGTGCTGAGAAGCCAGCTGAATGGTAGGAATAAGATCCGAGCAGTCAATATATACACAGATTCCCTGCTGGAATAATACGCTTGCCACAGTATATAGTAGGTACTGATGTCAAGACACGAAAGCTCCTCAAGGAGGATCCACCTGAAGTCCAGCACTTTGAGGGTCTACGAGCAATAGAAACAGGAAGGGTAAGGATTGGTGACACGGAGCATTCATGAATACATCAGGAAGACGGTCCCTCCATGATGAGCTGCTTCAAGAATACCTGAGGCAGCTGAAGATAGACATTGATGGGGAACAGCAGGAGGAACTATCATGGATGACCAAGCCCCCATAGGATGCAAAAGAAGTGGCCGATGTCAAGAATTCCTACCAGTGGATTGTCCTTCAGGTTAGCCTGATGGTCAGGACAGGGGCTCTGACCATGACTGAAGGCCCTGAGCACCAGATCTATAGAAGCACGAGTCGCAGGTCAAGGTGCCTCAGAGACTGTACCTAGTAGCAAGATGTAAGGTGCAAGCTGGGACACAAGGTCAAAATGTGACACACCCCCATGGGTACGGGTGTGTGTGTGTGTGTGTGTGTGTGCGTGCATGTGTGTTTTCCAAAAATTAAAACCTGGGATTCTATATTTAAAATGTATTGAAGCAAATGTAGGCTTCCTTACAGTCTTTAATTTTGAAAGAAAAAAAAAGAAAGAAGGCTGCATGTTTCATTCTTCCTGTGGCATGTTCTTCCTGTTGGTGAGTGAACAATATCAACATTGCGGCAAAATATTAATGCATAATTATCATTATCTTATTATTATTGCCTTTATTGTCGTTTTTAGGCAACAGTACGTTTTGGAGGGCATAAAAAGGCGAAATTAGCTTTATATTAGAGAGAAAAGTGTCGCTGCTGAGGAGGTCACTTGTTCTGTGGTTTTGTCTGTTAGTTGAAAATTATGGTTTCGGTAGAGACAGCCGGAGTTCACAGCGCGCATGAAGCGTCTGAATGAGCGAAACACTCCCCCCTATTGCTAAAACGGGGAAATATATTTTCTCCTACGTTAAGAACATCTTTTCGCTTTTGTGGTAGATTGAAAGCTCTGCCAGTCACCAGTGAACCCTTTTTTAAATCTCTGTCGGACCTCGTTTGGGCTTCTCGGTGCTCCACTAGTGTGTTATCGCAGTAGCAGCGGCAACAGCTCGCTGCGTGGCGGTTTCCGGTGTCCGTCCGTCTTCTGGAGGATGGCGTCCGGCTTCAACCGCATCCCTTCCACCGCTGGTCCTCCGAGTCCAGAAAACACCGACGGTTGTCGAACAGAGGCCGAAGACGGCAGCAAAAAGCAATGCTAAACAGCTCAAGTAAGTTATTGTGAACAGATTTTTGTGTGAATTGGTGTTTTTTTTTGCAAACGCGGGAGGCTCCGCTGCAGGAGGCGGATTTCCTCCCGCTGCTTCGGGGAGGCCTAGCTTGATTTGGGTCCTGCATACAGTGAAGGTTCATATCAAATGTTAGACCAGTATAAACGCTATTGTGGCCTGTCATGAAGCGGCATTTTGAAACCTAAAAATATAGCTTAAAGGCTACGGTGCTTTAGTCGCCTTTACCATGTTTTATTTATGACACGACATGTAGTTTGTTTGTCACCTAGAAATATGGGAAATTAGAGTTTTCTAGTGAAAGAAAACAGGTATTATTTGATAAGGAAGTCCAGTTGTTTAGTGTCGTTAGCTGTTACTAGTGGTTAGCAGTTAGCTTTCGCGACTGACAAGCTAACGTCGGATAGCAAGCTATTCCCTCGAACCAACAAAAATAATGGCATATGCTATAAGAAGGCGTTTATCTCGAGGGGAGAGTAGGCAAGCCGCATATCATGAAACCATTTGCATTCAAAACATACATGTAACTGTAAAATTGGCCTATTAATTTCCCGAGTTACGTTTCAGGAATTAGACCGAGCCAAATAATTGTGGTTATGTTAAAGCTCGAAGCTAGCTTAGCTGAGGGCTTTAGGGTTTTCTGTAAGAGAAGTGCGTACATGCCACCACACACAACATTTGAAATCTGTATTTTGCTTTGATTACTTTGTGTTTTGTCTCTACAAAAAGTATGGGACAAGTTTAGGCCTCAAAAGCTGGGCATTTTTTTTAGTTCACCACAATCTAAACTTGAAATTCAGGACGGCTTGTACTAGTTGCTTCTTATTGCCAATAAAAACAAGTTTTATAAATTCATATTGCTGTTGCTTATTTGCTGTATCTATAAGTGTTGTAATATGTGGCAGTGGCATGTTTTAATATTTAAACTCCTTTTTGTATGTGTACTGTGCAGTAATACTTAAATAATTCATCTTTGTCCTTTCTCCAAACAGGTTTTCTCTCCTAGTCTCAGAGGACGTGTGTAAACACAGATATTGCACTGAGCTCCTGTCGGTGGGCTGATTTCCTTTTCTTAAAAACCACATCCACCATTCTGTCACTTGGGACTGAAATCCCACTGTCATCTCCTGAGTGCTGAGCCCTTGCATGTGAATTGAAAGGATGACGGAGGCGTGGCAACAGCAACAGCAGCATGCAGTGGCTCCACCCTCTGTTGTTCACACGCTTCCCCAGGGGACCGACAACCCTCTGGGTTGCGCTGTGTATGGAGTCGTCCTGCAGCCAGACACCTCCCTGCAGCAGCCCCAGCATGGCCAGCAACATGCTGTTCAAACTCAGCAGCCTTCACTGCAGGTAGGGGGTGAGAGAGGGCACAAGTGTGGAGCCTGTGGCCACGACATATCTCACCTTGCCAACCCCCATGAGCACCAGTGTATGGTGACCCAGGACAGATCCTTCCAGTGCACACAGTGCATGAAGATATTTAGTCAGGCGACGGACCTCCTGGAGCATCAGTGTGTGCAGGTGGAGCAGAAGCCTTTTGTTTGTGGTGTATGTAAGATGGGGTTCTCATTGCTCACCTCTTTGGCTCAGCATCACAACTCACATGGCAACGGAAACAATCCAATGAAATGCTCCATCTGTGAGAAAACTTACCGGCCAGGTTCTGGAAATGCCACCCCCACTTCGTCAGCTGCCAACCCTCAGCAGCCCTCCACCGGGGAGGCATCCGGTGGTGGTGCAGCAATCAGTGCCTCGTCTCCTCCTGCATTTGAGGCTTCTGCACCAGACAGGCCATATAAGTGTTCCGTGTGCCACAAGTCCTTTCGCCATTTGTCAGAGCTCACACGTCATGAAAGGATACACACTGGCGAAAAGCCGTACAAATGTGACACGTGTGACAAAAGCTTCAGTCAGTCTTCACACCTGGCACACCACCAGCGTACGCACAGCTCAGAGAGGCCGTACAAATGTGCTGTATGTGAGAAAAGCTTTAAGCACCGCTCTCATCTTGTGCGGCACATGTACGCTCATTCAGGCGAGCACCTTTTCAAGTGCAATTTGTGTGAGATGCACTTTAAGGAGTCGTCTGAACTCCTGCACCATCAATGCCAGCCAGAAGGCGAGAGGCCTTTCCGCTGCGGTTCATGTGGAAAGAGCTTTAAGCGGCCGTCTGACCTGCGGCAACACGAACGTACCCACTCTGAGGAGCGACCTTTCCAGTGTGAGGAATGTCAGATGAGCTTCAAACAGCAGTATGCCCTTGTTCGTCACCGTCGCACTCACAAGAACCCAGCTGACCGCCCTTTTAAGTGCAACCTCTGCGACAAGGGCTTCCTTCAGCCATCCCACCTGCTGTACCACCAGCAGGTTCATGGTATGGAAAGTCTCTTTAAGTGCGCCTCCTGCCAGAAGTCATTCAGCCAGTCGGGAGAACTTCTGCGACACAAATGCGGTGGTGAAGTGGAGAAACCCTACAAGTGCGATGTGTGTGGCAAAGGTTACAAAAAGAATTCAACGCTGCAGCGCCACCAGAACTCTCATTGTACCGAGAAGCCGCTTAAGTGCTCCCTGTGCGACAAGCGTTTTGTGTCGTCCTCTGAGTTCGTTCAGCACCGGTGTGACCCGACACGGGAGAAGCCGCTGAAATGCCCCGATTGTGAAAAGCGCTTCAGGTATTCGTCCGAGCTGCAGCGCCATCGCCGTGTTCACACAGGGGAGAAGCCCTTCAAATGTGCCAGCTGTGACAAGAGCTTCAAGCAGCGTGAGCACCTGGCTAAGCACCAGAGCGTGCACTCACGTGAGACGCAGTTTAAGTGCGTGTGGTGTGGCGAGCGTTTTGTTGACCTTACAGCCCTGCAGGAGCACACGGTCCAGCACACTGCCGAGGGCGAGAGTTTCCCTGAAGCTCCTTGCATCCCGTGAGGTGAGCTGCTGCCAAGCCCTGGGCAGGAAGTGTGCCAGCCTCCACTCGCCCGTTTGTATTTTATAACATGCTCCCATTAATTATAAGTTTTAGCGTCAGTAATGTTAAGACTTGTTTCATCCTCTGAGTAAAAGGCAAATTGACAGAGGGGATTAGGATTCCTCTTTCTTTTTTCTTTTTCTTTTTGTTTCTTCAATGCAAAAGAAAGATGTGTAATGTCAGACTTGGAAAAATCTTGATTTTGTTTAGTACTGTGTGGGACCTTATCCTGTGGTTGCATGTGGTCGTCTGTTATGTACCTGTTTGATTCTGTCAAGAAAGATGGCAAGAACGTCCAGATAGTTGTTTCCAGTACATGTGTAGGCTCCTCTGCAATCCGTGTGCCTTTATTTTTTTTGTTTTGTTTGTTTTTTAAACCAATCACTCATTTTGTGGTGTTTAATTTTATGTTCACTATAGCCCAATGAAAAGTCCTCCCTTCCAGCAGTTAGCTTCTGCTGCAGTATCTTTTCACATAATAGGTCTTAGGTAGTATCATCTGTTTGTGCATGAATATTTATCACACTTTAATATCACTGTTGTATTATAGGTTTGATTTATTTAGGAAAACATCCAAGAAGAAGGAAAAAAATACAAGTGGATTGTGAAAAATGTATAGCCAGTGTCCTATGAAATGTGTGTTGTTGCATCTTTGTATGAAAATAAATGACATGTAGGTAACTAACCTATACCTATTATGTCATGCGAACACTTGACATGTGCAATAGAACATGCACAATGTAATATTTATGACTACTGATTAATGGCATAGTCTACTCTGTTATATTATAGATTGTGTGTATACGCTATGTAAACATTGAGAACTGTATAGTGCTTATGTTACCTGCTTTTCTATTTACTATGAATGAGCTTGCTGTATTTTGCAAGCACTTTAGTTCCATTTCCAGAAGGATGTTTAACCCAACAGGACTTCAAAGCATTATGTTGCTCACTTGCCACAAACTAGCTGCATTAGTTACTGTATGATAGCTCTAACAAAAGTATTGTTGTTTTTATTATTATTATTGTTTTTTTTTTCTTTTCAAAAATTGGCCTTGTAATGTTTTCACAGAATTCTAGCTTCCCCTTGGCCCATACCAGACATTCAGCAGATTAATATGAGTAGCCTCAAAGTTGCCACTTATGTGTTGGTTTATACCAGGGATAAAGTTTAAAGAAAAAGTGTGTGTACCTTTAGTTTATTGTGTGGATTTCTATATTCTGTACAATCTTTGCAGTATGTTCAAAAGAAGGATTTGGGGGTTTAAATGATCACTGACAGGGATTTACAACGGGAAACTGGTTGGGATGGATGGGGACTGTGCCATGGTTTAAATCCTGGTGAGTCTGCTTCAAGTTGCAGTATGGGGTTAGCAATTGTAATGGAGCACTGATTTACACATGGATATCAAATATAGGCTCCTGTTCATACTGTATACAGACAATTAAAATAAACCACCCTTATGACAGTTAACGTGTACATTGTTTTCATCAGCTATATTAATTATCAGGAGCTGGAATGGATAATTGTAAAGGTTAAAGAGGATGAACTTTAGAGGTGGCCTAACTATTAAAGCACACTGCACATGAGGTAGATTAAGGTGTGTTCTTCTTACGAGTACAATCCAACAGGTAATTTATTTGTTTAGGATAGATACTGCAGTCTGTAGTTTGAAAGGGAGTACAATTATTTTTTTGTACTGTAAAGTTTGCACCAACGAGTATAAATGGAAAAAGGTGGAACTGTTACTTTATAGTATTTGACCTGCAATTAAGGTGAATGGGAAAGATGTTCCACTTGTGTTTTTCTTTACAGACATAGTAACTAAAACAAATCTATCACATTAAATACACCAAATTTATCATACAAAAATCCACATGTGATATTCTTGATTGAATTTTCTTGTTTAGTTTATTATTTATGCCATTTATTTACAGTTTATCTTTCCAGTTTTATTATTCCATAATACTCTTCAATGTACTGTGATGAGTATCCTGAAGTTAAATATATTTACAGTACATTTGCCAAATGCCAGATTGTCAGGTGGTGACAATTGCTTAAGCATAAACAAATACAAAAATATTTTTCCTAATCATCAAATTAGGATCAGCAGGGTCACATAAAAGAACTGATAGTTACTAAACTTGGTTGAACAGTGTGTTCTTCTAATACATGATTCGATTATTAAAATGAGTCCATGTATCAAATTGTTGTAGCTGTCATTTTATACGTTGAATATGATCCTAATTAATGCAGGGTTTCCGCAGGGTAGTTAAAGGTAGTAAATTAAATGAGCTCAAATAAGGCTTCATCACCCATATTTTGACTTTGCCATTGATGCAGACTTTTTGTTTTAAATTCATTTAGCTATAAAATCAGTAAAAAAAAATATAACTACTCAGCTGACGTCCGATGTGAAGTGCGCATGCGCGGTTCTGCAACCGCTTAATTGGGAGGGTGCTGCCATAAATCAGAAGTGCAGATTTCAAACGACGTGCCAGTTTTTAAATTATGTTGCTAGGCCACGTAAAACCAGAGTTATGCCCAATAATTTATGGCATGCTTTTTCCTGTATATTGTTCTCGCCTTCGATGCGCGTTTTGTGCAGAAATAAACGGTGAAACCACGAGTTTCGCTAACAGGAAGTGCTTGCTAATAAAAACAAAACAATTCCCGACAACTCATTTCCTTTTGGTGGAAAATGCACCATATCAACCAATCAGAAAATTATGCGGTAACACGATGCATTTGGGTGCATTTGGCTGCTGAGGAACAGGTGTAAAGGTAGTAAAAGACACAATATTACTGGCAAGTTTTGCCTGTGATGGCCCCTCGGTCTTGTGGAGGACAAACTGTTTTTTGAGGTGGCATAAATAATTTTTCTTGCATCTTAATGTGAGTCCTGATTGCTCTGCAAACAGAAAAACGACTGAGGCCTTTTCTGTATTTTAATGTGAATAGTTGTATATAATTTTATCTACTATATTTTTACACAAGTTGTGAAACTTTATAACTTATACTTGCATTTCAAGTTGTAAAAATAATTTGTTAAAAATGTTTGTGATTTTTACAGTAAAAAAATCTTAACCTTTTCTACTCTGATTTTAGGTTTTTATGTGATTATAAGTACAATGTGTTAATACAGTATTTCAAAATGAAAGAATCAGCAGTATGCGATGGTGCTGAAAACATGATACTAAACAAGGCAAGGTAAACAGTTTCTAAGGTCAACTATAAAGCTAAAAAAAAGTAGGCCAAACATACTCCGAACCCCAAAAGGAAAGAAAAATTTGACCTGGAACGGTGTGACGATGATCAAATCACACCGAGCATCCATCATTCACCAGCAGCAGATCCCTATTTCGTTTTTTGGTGCTACACAAAGCACTGCAACTGCAACCTCAAGGTCAGCTATGAGCACAAGTATTGCCGTCACACCTCAGCAGCAAACCAGTATTCCAATATTCTATTGGAAAATAAATCGTAGGCTTGAAAAACTTGAATTTCATTGCATTTTGTTTACATTGTTAAAAAAAAAATTCCTAAGGCTTCTTGAAATGCGTTTGGAATATTAATGTGTGTGAGGTCTTAGTGAAGACAAAATTACAGTTACCCCTTAAAGTAAGTGGAATAAAGTTTTGTCTTCAGTGAGAGATGGGCTGTCATCTTATATGGCTTAGTGCTGAGAGTCCACCACTACTCCAAAAAGGTGCTCGATTTTGTGCTGGTAGTAAAAATATTGTAGAGGTAGTAAAAATATGTAGTAAAAGGTAGTAAATTGAATTGTAGAATTCCTGCATTAACCCTGTAATAATTATTGTAATAATTCCAAAAATAGGGAAAAGTCTGCACCACAAACACCAAGGAGCACAAGTAGAACATGCAGTCCCCAATCAAAAGTAAAATACTTTATTAAAAATAATTGTAACATTTTAATAATTGAATATTTAATTTCTGATGTATGTAGATATAGTTGTATTACTTCCTCAAATTGTTCCAGAGAATTTTAATTGAGTGATTGACAAACTATTTAATCTATACTTGTAGTTAACTTGATAAGTTCACAGCATGTTAGACCATCTTGTAAACTTATGATGTATGGTTTAGAGACAGGAGGTAGAATTTGAGGTGTTAAGATTTTCATTGGGAGTCACTAGGGGGACGTCAGGGCGACAGCTCAGGTTCAGTAGTTTGGAGGCAGAAAGGCAAGATTGAGATGATTTGGATATGAGGGATAGTGGGTATACTGGATAAAGGAAGATGGAGCTGCCAGGCAGGAAAAGGAGAGGAAGACCTCAGAGAAGATTCATACAAGTAGTGAAGGAGAACATGCAGAGAAGGTGTGAGAGAAGAACATGCTATGGAAAGTTGAGATGGAGGCGCATGATCCACCATAACAGGATTAGCTGAAAGAAGACTGCAGTAAAGGCTGTCAAATAAATGAAGTGGAATGCAAAAAGAAAGCAAAATTACAGTAAACTTGTACTGAAGTAACTTGGCTACCCTTGTACTAAAAATAAATAAACAAAAAAAATGTAGGTTTATATTAAGCAGCTTTAAGAAGGTACAGGTGTAAGCGAATATGAGGGAGAAAATGTACTAATAGTTTAAATAGGGGCTTATCTTTTTATATTTTCCCAATTACGAAGCGTGAGGTTGGTTTTACTTCCGGGTTATGTTGCCTGACTAAGGGAAGACCATCCTGGTTCTGCTAACTAATCACTGCTAGATGAACCCCCATCACCACCACCCCTCCAGTGAAAAAACTATCAGATCATTGACAGTGCGAATACACCCACACCCACTGCTGATAACTTCAGACGTGTTGGTGCTACATCGCGGCACGAAGAGCGACGTACAGCGGGAACCAGCGAGCTAACTTTGATGTCGGGCGGACTTCCTCTGAGCTCGGATATTTCTACGACGAGGTTAGCCGGCTAACTTTAGCCTCGTTATTGATTCTTCGTAACAGGAATGTCACACTGCCGTAAATCTTGTAGTCTGTATGTGCCGCTTGTATAGAAAGACAAAAATATCGTCCATTTTCTGCGTCTTGCTACATTATTTGTTGAGGTTTTAGGATTTTATGCTAAGTAAGCTAGCTAGGTAAACGTAACTAGTTAGCTTTGCTAGTTAGCGTTAGGCGTATGTTCAAGTGATGCTACGATAGTTTGGTGGTGACCAGCTAGACTGTATGCTACAGTCGTTCTTGTAAAGTGTAAATAGGGTTGGTGAAAAATGCTTGTGTTGTGACGGATTCCGGAGGGTTTGGTTCTTTGAGAAAGCTGTTTATGGGCTGGCTCAAAACAGGCAGAAATGGATTATTAAAAACAGGCCTACTGGGCACAAGCCCAAAGAGTCTGAGGGTCCCCAGGACTGCACCTGCAAAATGGAACATGGGTGTAGATTTAAGGAGAAAGGGCATGTGTCCCCCCCAGTAAGCAGAAGACATATGTGTACAAAATCCACCTGAACTTGTCTGATGTTTAGTAATTCCTTGGGTAGGACCCCCATTTCCCGAGCTTAAAGCGGATTTTTCCCCATACTCAAACGAGACCTGCGCCCGCCACAGAAAGACGCAGCCACAAAACGAATAGAAGAAACAAACAAACGTGGGATTGAAATTGACTAATTGACAATAGGGGCTCAAATTTAACACAGAAAAAAAAAACTCCACAGATTTACATCACTACAACTGCATTATTATTTTTGACTCTGAAGTGAAGAAACTGAACATGGAGAAAAAAGGTTTGTGTGCAACTTTAAATAAAAGGGTTCTATTCCTACAAGTGTGACATCATTGTTTTGCAATGCACAACTGTCACAACAGTATGCTAGGGCTGATGGGCTGAGAGGCTTATTTCTCATTCTTGGAAATTTGGCACTAAAACTGGTTCTTGATTCATGTGCTTAATGAAGTCAAACTAAATGTCTACAAAAGAGGCAAATCAACCACAAAGAGAAACCAAATTACCTACAGATAATCAGAATTACTACAGCAAGATGGAAAATTACCCCCAAAAGCACAAAATGACCACAGTTAGAGACAAAGTGATGATACAAAAAGACACAAAATGACCATAAAGTAATTGGAAAATGACTACAAGCTGCTCTTACTCCTGAGAGGCGGGAGGCTTTTACAGGTCTGTTGTCAGGAACGTTATTCAACATAGGAGCATGTGAAATTATGGTGGGTCACAGTCTGGTGAAGTTCTTTCTCCTGCCTGCTTTACACAGGCAGCGCTCTCAGCTAAAAGAAATGTAACACGTTTACTTTTTTACAGTGCACCTGTAATTGTACTCTCTTGTTGTGAGACTCATTTGGAAAAAAGACAACTGCAGACAATTTTCTGGTCTGATTGCACCTGTATTGTACAGATTTTGTCTGAAAACCACTTTAGATAGCGATTTTCAGTTTCTATTAGGGTCTCTGTTAGGGTTGCATAGTAAATCGAATTTTAATCTCACCAATGATTTTTGGCCTCCCAAAATTAAATAAAGGTGATTGACTCATATTGAAAATGCGTGCTTCATCAATAGAATATGAAGCAAATCAAATAAAGTGCTGTTCCCTCCACCGTGCAGCTTGAATTTTCCTAGGTGTAGTTTTGAATGAGTAAAAAACAGATATAAAACAGAGCACCAAAAGAAAAGTCAAATGTCTGGCACAGAAGAGAGTGAAGAGCTTGACATTATAGCAAAAGACATTATAAGGGGGTGACTGTAGCTCAGGAGGTAGAGCAGGTCACCCACTGATCGGAAGGTCGGTGGTTCGATTCCTGGCTACTCCAGGCTACATGCCAATGTATCCTTGGGCAAGATACTTAACCCCAAGTTGCTCTCCGACGCTAGCGTTGGAGTATGAATGTGTGTGAATGTTAGCTAATTAAAAGCACTTAGCTTACTTACACATGGAAGTGCTTGTATGAATGTGTGTGAATGGGGTGAATGTAAACGTGCTGTATAAGCGCTTTGAGTGCTCAGTCAGAGTAGAAAAGCGCTATATAAGAGCTAGTCCATTTACAATTTACCATATTTGGCTTCTAGGAGATGCACTTAAATCAAGTGAATAAACACCTGATTTGTCTGATATTTTATTTAACAAGAATGCAGCAGAATGTAAACGCAAACTCCCCGTTGACTTCATTTTGGGTACAATTTTTTTGTAATTCA
>VUQK01044433.1:0-12353 GCA_015106715.1 Bujurquina vittata
TTTTAAGATTGAAGCATCAATCAATGGAAAAACTTCTGTGAACAGTCTGGTAGGAATGGGATCTAATAAACATGTTGATGATTTGGAGGAAGTAACTATTGAAGTTAACTCCGAAAGATCAACTGGAGTCTAAACAAACACCAGCGGTGCCCAAAGCAGCTGAACATGAAGATAAGTCTCTGAGATGGTTTTGAATCATTTTTTCTCTAATACTTAAAATTTTATTTGTAAAGAAATCCATGAAGTCATTACTGGTTAGAGTGAAAGGAATACTCGGCTCTACAGAGCTCTGACTCTTTGTCAGCCTGGCTACAGTGCTGAAAAGAAACCTAGGGTTGTTCTTATTTTCTTCAATTAATGCTGTTGAGGTTTGCCCAACAATACAAAGCACCTTGAGGCAAATGTTGTTGCAAATTGGACAGCAGTGTAACTTTCTCACCAGCATTCAAAACCCCAAAGTTACTCAGGTGTAGTAATAGAGGACAGCAGGAAGTTACAGATTCTGTAAGTTGAGAAACTGCTTTTGATTTGTGCTTGATACTGCGATATTTTGATATTGCTGATTTTAATTTCTGTATCATTACACAACTCATCATTACAGTATTGCTGAAAAAGGTTTCCCTCAAACCACAAATGAATTTCTGTAGTGGGATTGTGAAAATGTTAGCCATGTAAGAGATAAGATAAAACTTTAATGATCCCACAACGGGGAAATATGTGCATTACAGCAGCTCAAAAAATACAGAATACAAGGATGGAGAAGATAGATGAAATAAAATAGAATAGAAAAGCGCTATATACATAAAATATATATCAATAGTAGGGCTGCAACGATTCATTGATTAACTCGAATTAATCGATTATAAAAAATGATCGAAGCATATTTTCTTGTGTCGATGCTTCGTTTAAACTCTGCAGCGCTCAGGCGTCTCGTTTCACCCAGATTGCCAGCATTAAAGTTCTCCATCGTCATCTTCTTCTTGTGTGTTTAATGGCGGTGGACAAACCAGCTTAGAGCTGCAGCGCCACCTACTGGACGAGTGTGGCTCAGGCGTTAGGGGAAAAAACTGAGTCTAAAAAGCTCTCCGTCGCTGCGACATATTTCCTTTAGCACTGAGTGGATCATCGCTAACATGGTTTTCACGCCTCCACCGGACTCTACCGTGTTTGTGTGTTGTGCTCGCTGTGCTGAGAATTTGTTATTTGCTGTTATTTGTTTCTCTACTTCAGCTTCCGGAGCGGATCGCTATCACCATAGACATATTGCTAGCGAGCGTGGCTATTCGCGCTAGCGATCGTTCGGTACTGGAAGGACCCCTTCCCCGTCAAAATGTTTTCATACTTTAATCCTTGGTTAGTGACTAAAAACAGACCTACAGTAGAAACGGATTTAGGAGAAGGCTTGTGAATACAAAGCATTACAACATTACGCTCACACAACCCCCAGTTATCAACATAAACACTGATGACGCAACAGCAGCAGTCAGCTGTTTTACGTGCAGTCTGTCTGCGCAAGCGCAAAGAGGCAGAGCCAGAGATGGCGTGCTCGTGGAGTGAAAGTAAATGTTTTACTAGCATCCAAAATAAGCTTTCCCGTAACCACCATTAAACCTTTACTGGGAAACAGCTGGAGGTCCTTCAATAAGTGAAGAAAAGAGAACTGTGTGGCTGCTCCATCCACCCTGTTTGTTTCACACAGCAAAAAACTGCAGTACAGCAGATGAACTGTTAATACGAAAAAGTATTTCTTATCCGATTAATCGATGGAATAATCGATAGAATACTCGATTCCTAAAATAATCGATAGCTGCAGCCCTAATCAATAGTGACACTAACGCATGCCGATGACTGTCTCGTCAGACTGCAGAGAACTCCAATCAAGCTTCAGTGTTTTACCGTCGACCCTGCCAGCAAGAAGAAAGAGAATGTCGGCTACATTGTCCTCGATCTGCGATCGGTTCAGGAGGTCAAACAGGTGAATGTCTGCTCGAAGGTCTGCTGAGGAGAGATTGTGTGTGCTGGGCTGGTGTTCTGATTAATGTCTGATGTGTGTCAGGAGCCGCGCTGGTACCCACTCCTCAGCAGTAAATACACCAAACAGAAACCTGCCCTACTGCTCAGCATGGTGCTTGAGAATGACAACAAGCCTTCTGAACCATCTCCTGATAAGTTTAAAGCAAAGAAGGCCCCTCCCCGACAAGGTGAGTTGGTTTCTGAAATACTCTCTGCTCTCTGTGTCCTGTTACCTTCTTGTTTAAATGTACTAGTTATAGTTCAGTTTGATGGTGATTAGATGGAACACAGGGCTGAATTAGCATTTTAATGACCTGTGTTCCTCCATGAAGTTCCCAGATGTTGGCTCAGTTGTAGATGAACACTGGCTCATGTTTAAGACCTAAGAAGTGAGAATAGTGGGTTGGCAGTGTTTGTGGAGCTTTGATTGTGACCTGGCATGCCTAACCTTCTGCAGGGTTTGGGTTGGAAATTTAAAAAATTACATTTTTAGAAATTCTTGTCGACAATGACCAGGAAAATCTTCAAAGTTTAGGAGATTAAGAAGAGGAATAAGGCAATAAGGCAAAGTACAGTGTGTTCAATGTTAGACCAATGTTGGCACAAAACACTCGGCCACATGTGGTCCACATAAGCCCAATTTGAGTGGATGGTAAATAGACTAGCTCTTATATAGCACTTTTCTACTCTGAGCACTCAACGCATGTTACAGCATGTTTTACATTCACCCATTCATACAAGCACTTCCATGTGTAAGTAAGCTAAGTGCTTATTGTCTAACATTCACATGCATTCATTCTTCGACGCTTGCATCGGAGAGCATGTTGGGGTTAAGTATCTAACCCAAGGGGCAGCCAGGAATCGACCTTCCGATCAGGAGGTGACCTGCTCTACAGCCTCCTGAGTTTTCAGTCCTTTGCTTCCGCTCTTCGCGGTTGCGTTGGCCTTCGTGGATTCTTCTTTCCTCATAGGCCACGCTGCCTTTAAGGAGGGTGGATTGCCATGCTGACCTGTCCTGAGCTGCACATTCCCAATTAACAGGGTTGACTCCGAGGTCTTTCATGGAAATTTTCAAGTTGCCCTTGTATTGCTTTGTAGGTCCCCCACATGCTCACTTTCCCTCTGCCAGCTCAGCATAAAACAATCTTTTTGGAAAGCCGCAATAGCACTTGCACATTCAGAGACTTCTGACTTCTCATCACTACCATTAGAAAATATTCTGTAAAGCTGAGCACCGAGCCTGAGGTCACTTAGTTCCTGTTTAAGTGCAGCGACTGCAGCAGCTCAGAGCGCTCAGTCTGTGCTTTATTGGTTTCTAATGAGGGTATGTGTTAGTTATCACGATTGCATTGGTTTTGAAAATGTAACTGTGCTAACCCGGTATTATTATATTTTTTGAGACCTCGTCATCCTCAGTTTATTTTTCCTGATGTGATAAATAATGGGCAGCCTGGTGGCGCGGTGGTTAGCACTGCTGCCTCACAGCTAGAAGGTCAGGGTTCAATTCCACGTTCCACGTTCTTCCTGTGTCTGCGTGGGTTTTCTCCCACAGTCCAAAGACATGCACTTACTGGGGTTAGGTTAATCGATCACTCTAAAGTCCATAGGTGTGAATGGACCTCCGACAGGCTGGCGACCTGTACAGGTGTACCCTGCCTCTTGTCAGCTGGGATAAGCTCCAGCCCCTGAAGAGGAGAAGGGTTTATTTAAGGAAAAGTGTTTTATTTTTAAGATTAGGCTTAAAGCTTTCCTTTTTGATAAAGCTTATAGTTAGGGCTATATCAGGTGACCCTGAACCCTCCCTTAGTTATGCTCCTGGAGGTTCCCATGATGTACTGTTTCTTTTCATTCATCTCTTTTACTCTGTTTCTTTTATTATTTTATTTATTAAAATAACACTTGGTGAAATATCTGTCTGATCTACCTGAGCAATTTACACCGTGTTGTTTGTAACACTAAGTGTGCAATAACTGCAGTTCAGTAGGAGAAGATGAAACAGCCTTAATTGTCAGAGGGAAAATTTAGGTGTAACAGCAGCCACAGATATAAATGTAAAAATTTACATTCCACAGTAGGATGTTAGTGGGATTAGAACAAAGCGAAAACGATTGGGAACAACAGCAGCTCAGCCATGAAGAGAAAGTTCAATAAACACTTTACAGGGTTAAATATGTCTCATTAGCATAAAAATGAAAATAAATGGCCAGTTTACATGATGACAGAACTTTTTGTGACCTTGTTTGTGTGAATGAAGGAGAAAGTAATGCCTTCTGTGCTCAGAGTGGAGCTTTGCCGCTCATACATTTTTTTTTTCTTTTTGGTTGTTATAAGAATTATTTAAGTTAATTGAATGAAATAAAAATAAAAATGAAAAAAAAGAAATGAAATGAAGTGTTGCTCTGCTCCCTGACAGCACAGAGGAATAACATGGTTTCAGTGAATAAAATACATTTTTTAGATTCAAGCTGTGATTAGTTTAATGTTGTCTCTTTGTTTTGGTCCTCTTGCTGTGCTGGTGTAGGCTCATCCTCAGTAACCGATCTGCTCCCTGAGCAGCTGGAGGCCATTCTGATCCCAGACCAGGGTTACCATCAAGTGGGGCCTGCAGATCTTTGTACCGACATGTTTGTCCTGTCTGTCACCGTGGCCTTCGCTACCAAACTGGAGCAGGTAAAGTCCGCAGTCTGACCCTGATGTCTGCCTGATTACGTCAGACCTAAACAGAACTGTTATTATTTAAGATAAGTAGCCAAAGTGATGTCACACCCACACATTTCCAGTATCTGGACTTAAGCTTGATAACTGAAAATGGAGAAACATTCTTTTTCTTGGCTCGCTCACATGTTGGCACTGCTGCAGTGGTTGTTTCTGTTTCCATGTGTCATATAATGATGATAAACCCAGTTGACAGCATCCCCAGGCCTGCTATTTGGGGGTCATCTAAAGGCACTCTGGGAGAAGCAGGAAAAGTCTTAAAGAAATAAAAACACTACAGTTTTCTCTGAATGACTTCTAAAATATGGATGAAGAACATCTCAGGTGGTTATTGTTGTTCAAAGATTATTGCTACATCTCTGGGGACCGTCTCCTTCAGAGTTATAATAAGAAAGTAACCATTTGTAACCAAATGACGTGCCTGAAACCCAAAAGCAAAGCAGCTGAGAGGAAACAGCTGCAGGCACCTGTATCCTTCCACTGGTTCAAGCCTTTCATGGCTTTCAGTTCTTCTCTGTATCGTAGATGTTTTTGACCAAATGCTGTCTTTTTACAGCAAAATTAAATGCAGAAAAGTAACTGTTTTATCCCTAAAAGGCAAAAATGTAATTAAAGGGAAATCCAAAAAAGTCTGCAGTAAGAAAGAAAGCACTGTGTTGCACTGCTGGCTGATCTTCAATGAGGCAGACAGAAACACAATCTAAGAAGTACTCACAATGATTGTTTTCCTATAGACACAAAATGATATATATATAATTTTATTTTTTTTAAAGCCTGTCATGTCTGGACGTTTTTGCAAGCAGAATCATTTTGTCTGTTTGCAGAGACAAAATGATATTAACAATAATAACCCATCGTTACCGTGGCCTGATCTCAGGTGGCACTGTGGTGCAGTGGTTAGCACTCACAGTAAGAATGTCCTGGGTTTGAATCCTCCGGCTCTATGTTTGCACGTGTAGCACTGAAGTCTACGGTCAGTCCTGAAACACACACACAACAGCAGCACCGGGTTGTATGTCACAGTTCTCTCTTTATTGTGTTCTTTTTTTTGTAACTTTGATCTGTGCTTTTGCCCGTTTAGTTCTTTGGCCAATAAGATTTTCCTGACATGGTGGTCAAAAAGTACAGAAAGCAAAAGTATTTTCACTTTTTCTAACATTTTAAAAACTTTTTTGAGGAGTTTGTCAAAGAAAAATGCACTTCATGTATTTCATATTCAACTAAATTGTAAATAAATGTGGTGCAAATCGTTATTAAAAAAATCCTTCAGTAAAAGGGAAAAATATATGTAAATAAACTTGGCACAGAAACTAACAAAGTTGCTCTGTGGCGTGGGTCCCGTCCAAATCAGCTAACAGGTGCTGCTAATACCTGATCATCTCACTCATCCAGGTAGACTTTAAGAAAATGAAAAGAGGCCAAATGCTCTGATTTCCCTGCAGCTGGTCCCCAGCACCATGAAGCTGTCAGCAGAGGGCTCCGAGTTCTTCTTCTACTATTCTTTACTGGGGAACGACATAACCAGCAAGCCTTTCTGCAACCTGCTGGGTCCCGACTTTGAGCCAGAGCGCGCCTCTGTTCGCATCCGCAGCAGCAAACAGGTCCTCGAGGCCTTCCTGTCTCAGCAGCCCAGTTTACAGGTGAGTGCCTGGCTGAGAGCGCCTCCCTCCCCGTTACCTGCCGTGTCTCTGTATGTCTCAGTTCTTTCCTGTCCTCAGATCCACCTCTGCTGTGGGAATCACTCTCTGGGCAGCACGGACGTTTCTCTCTCAGCTCTGGCCGGCATTTCCAAGGATCTGGATAACAAACCAGGAACGGTGGAGGGAGCCTTTGTCCTGCAGCCTCCGAAACGGGTCAGGCAGCTGCTCCCTGCTCTTCCCACTGATCTGCAGCCAACCCTGGGAGTGGCTGTAACCCTGAGGAGGGAGGAGGCTGCACTGCAGGTACAAACACAATACTCTTGACCAGACTGACCAAAAATTAATATTATTATTAATTTATTTGAGCTAATTTTCAACATTTTTTTGATTCTTTTTATTTTTATTTTCATTTTTATTAATTTTATTTTGTAGTTTAGTTTCAGTTAATTGTGACTTTGGATAAGATAAAACTTTAATGATCCCACAACAGGGAAAGAGCTTGGCTGGAGTTTTACGTGGCTGTTTACTGGCCCGTTCCTGTTCCTGGCTTTGGGAAGGTGGAGCACAGGAAAGGCTGGGACTTTGGATGTAGACCTGGAATGACTCATCGTTCTTTTAGCTTTTTTCTAGTGTCTGACGTGCACTTTGGTGCCTTTGTAGTGTAGTGAGTGTGTGCAGTCACAGCGAGTCTGCAGGCAGCCTCCGCTGAGAGTCAGCAGACCTGCAGATACACAACGCTGGCACGATGTTTTCATGGGTTTCTCCAACAAGTTTGTTTATCCGTGTGCTCTTTATAGCTTCAATAGATGCATAAGAAAATCTTCTTATGTTTTATGATGAAACTGGGTGGTCTTGGATCAGTACATGTCACCCTGCTTTCACAGTCTTCCGGGAGTAAGGAAGGTGTTGGGGCGCTGCCACAGTCTGCCCCGTCAGTTCCTCCTGCTGAACAGAGACCTCAAAGCTCCTCTCCAATCCATAAACCTCCCGACTCTCCTCCTCGTGGCCCTCCTCTCCCTCCTGCTTCATCTCATACAGAGAGCGAAGCAGAGAGTCTGCTGGATGAGCTTCGGCACGGCAGAGCGCAGGCAGGAGTGGCAGGTGAGGCACAAAATAACAACCTGTCATTTTCAGACGTTTTACAGTTTCTGAAGTTTGTTTGCTCGTGTCCAGCTTCAGATTTGGAGGTTCCTGCACTGCCGCCTGGTCAGCCTGAGGCTGCAGCAGATGGCGGGTCATCCGTCAGTGTTTCTGCTCCTAAAGTGTCCATCCCCCCCTCTGCTCATCACTACTGCTTCTCTCTGGACCTCCACAGCCTGGGGAGCCTCAGCTTACCCCACCCCATTGCCGCTACGCTCAGGTGAAATGAGTTACCTGTTCTGAACTCTCAGAATGAGTTGGTCCACTTACAGTACAGAGGTTCTTTTTATACCTGTCACACTTTCTGCAGCAGGTATTTTAACAGTGTTACAAACTAACATTTCAGAGCCCAAAGTTGGACCAACTATTGTCAGTGAATATGAGAAGAGCTGCTGCAGCCTACAAATTCTGTCCACCATGATTTTCTTCCCATATAAAAATAACTTAATCATGTGTTTAGTTCTCTAATGTTAAAATGTTCTCAAAAGCAGGAGATGGAGACAACCTGCCAGGTATCTTAAACTGTGTTCATGCTTTTGTGTCTATTCACGCTCCACTGCAGAGAGAGGATAATAAACATGCCTTTGAGAACATCATTAAAATAAAAGGCACAACCAGCTCAGTTCATTTTATAAATATCTGCTGTGCGATGCAGGGCATTTGTGTGTTCATTGGTGGTTGTGTATTGGCTGCACTTCAGGTATTCGTACAAGTTCTTCGGCAGTGCCGCCCCAATCATGACCAACCCTCCTGTGGAGCTGCAGAGGAACGTGGAGGTGTCTCCACCTCAGTCCTACTGCGCCTTCGACTTCCAAGCCCTGCCGCAGCAGCTGCAGGAGAATTTCCACAGGTGGGAAAAGTGTGAAGAAAGTGTGATTTTAAGCTCACGTTTTAAACAAAGGCTCGGCTGAAGTCGCGGAAATATTGATCACAATAAAATGTTTGACTTTGATTTAGCATCAGTTGTTTTTAAAAATCCCTTTTCATCAATATCAGGAAAAATATTTCATGTAATCACCTTATTTGTATATTTTTAAAAGTACACAGGTAGTATTTGTAATGCTAACACAGTAATTCAATAATTTCCCTGGCAGGATCAATAAAGTATAAATATTAAGAAACAATCTCACTGTGATGCATTTAAAGACAGAAAGAAAAATCCACTCTGAGATGACCCGACAAACGTTACAGAAGCTCTTTGGCAGAGGTCTCTCTCTGAGATTGCGTCTACTGATGGTCGTCCTTGTTCTGTTGATCCCAGTGCAGCGGCACTAGCTCTGCTACAGCTCAGACTTCCTGCAGCTTCCTACATGATGCCATGTATGCTCGATAGGATGAGCTCCACTTTTTGAAAAAAAAAAAGATGTCCTAAAAAGTTTTTTTATATGCTCTCAGCAGAAAATGACAGGAATGTATCACTGAGTTTGGTGTTGGGTAAAAAACTCAAATGTGGGTCATCAGTGTGTTAATGGACTGGCACAGCACCACACTGGGCAGATTCTTTAGTTTCAGTGTTGGTAACTTGAAACCAGCAGGTCGGGCAGCACGTGTTCGTATCAGTGTCTTCTAGCAGCACAATGATTTAACTGTGTTGTAGAGTTCCTCTGGTGGTGGAGCTGTGGCACAGAGACGCCACCAGCCGGGACCAGCTGATTGGCCGAGCCTCCGTCCAGCTGTCGCACCTGTTGAGCGGTAAGAAGAGCAGATTCTTGGGATCAACAGGAGAGCAGAGCTGGAGACGGACTCACCAGGACAGGATCCCCATAGTCCAGACACAGCGGTAGGAACCAGACTGACTGAGTGGTCCCATCATGATGGTTAACCCCCGTCTAACAGCTTCTATCCATCAGGCCTGCTGAGAAGGTGGCAGAGTTGAGCTACACAGCAACACTGGAGGACCTGGGATTGGTTAAAGCCAGAGAGGTCATCGTGTCTGACTCGTCACAGGTGAGACGAGGCATGAAATCAAAGAACAAATTAACCACAGATATCAGCAACAATCAGGTAAGTGGGTCTTTCTTTCAGAGAGGAAGAAAAGCTGGCAGCCTGCTTGTTTTAGTCTTTAATGACTGCTTCTAACGTTTATCCTCGTAGTTCTCTGCAAACCCTGCTCTGATTCGCTGCACCCTCTGTGGTACAAAGAGATATAAAAGTCCCGGCCAATCCCATTTTAACTTCAGCTGATAACCCTTCAACACGATACGTAGATGCTTTGGACAGGAAGTCGCAGCCATTTGCATGCCTCCTGTAAACATGCTTTAGTTTTTAATCATAGCCTCTACAATAAGTACCGTATACAGGTACTGTGTGATATAAATATTTTTTTATGTCCCTGAAACAAAACCACACAAACCGTGTTGAACTGGGACACGTTCTGTCTGTGCTGATTTTATTTGAGAGCTAAAAAAAATCATTTTTTTTATACTTTTGACACGGTTTTTAATCCCTGCATGTCTACAGAATGAACTCCCACCTCACTCGCAGCCACCTGTCCCCCCAGCAGCACCCAGACGTGCAGCACCCAGCCTCCACTCAGCACCACTGGGTCCCATGCCCCCCAGAGACACCCTGGAGTACCGCACAGCCCTGGAGCTGGAGCTGTGGAAGGAGGAGCAGGAGGATCTGTTTGATCATCAGGTAACCACTGACACGTTACTGTCCACTGCAGTTTTACAGCAGTTCCTAAAAGTGACCTGCAGTTTATTGAGGTAACCGTGTTTGTTTCAGCTGAGGAAGAAGGAGCTGAGTCACATGCAGGCGTTATCAGAGGAGTGGATGAGGAGAGACCGAGAGAGAGAAGCTGTGGTCAAGAGGAAGGTAGAGAGCCTGCTCCCGCCTACACAAATTCACATTCAAGCTTTACTCAAAGCTCCCTGCTGCTGATGTCTCCACATCTGTGTGTGCAGGAGGTGGCATATAACCTGCTGGAGGAGCAGCTCCAGAAGACTCTGTCTGACATGGAGAAGAGAGAGAAACAACTGGCTGAGGCTGAACTAGAGGTCAGATGCTCACTGTTGGCACAACATACTGTACCTGGGGGTTATAAAATTCATGCAGATTATAGGCTGTAAATGTGGTGTTTAACCGGAAAAATGCTGCAAGGAGTACTGTAGACACAAAGTGTCCTGTTGGATGACTGGGTCATTCAGGACTTCATCCACATCAACTCTATGCTCCACATTTAGCACATTTGTGTTCAATTTAAAACACACCAAAAGAACAAAGACACACGAAAGCAGCTCTTCTTCAGTCCAAGTGGGAATAGCTCGCAGATCTTTGTGTACTTCTTGTTCATCACAGACCAGAAGCTGTGGCCATGTTCCAAAGTTTAATCTGCCTGCTTTACTGCAACTTGTGTTATTATAGTGAGTGCATGCATAACAGACACAATCTGCAGAAACTAGCAAAAAACTGGTTCATCTTATCAAAACATCAACTGTGCTGTGAGGTTTACAATGTAGGACAAAGGTGAAGTGCTATAAATGAACACAGCAGGCTTTATCAAAGCTTCTCTACATCTATTTTCATCACGGTCGTAGCTAGTCTGAAACCGGAAGTAAATTAAACCTACATTCTCCCTAATGACCAGCAGGGGGCGATTCCTCCTGTAAGAAAAACAAGCTTCAAATCAAAGTTTGTCACATAGTACACCTCTGACGATTACCCTTACACCACAGCACAACATGAAGGTATAAATATTCATTTAAAGAATATGATCAATGAGCGCCTCTTTGTTGTCAGACTCAGAGGCTGCAGAGGGAGCTACGGGCCGAGCACAAGCTGACCCAGAGGGAGCTGCAGGAGAGCAGCAGGCGGCTGAGACAGGAGTGCGACCACCGGGTGGCGCTAGAAAGAGAGAAAGTCCGATTGCTGGAGGAGGAACGAGCCCGGCTGCTGCAGCAGGTAGAAACTGAGGATTGGATTTGTTGACTGATGCTGGTTCTCACTGTTCAGTAACGCAACCTCTCTTCTTTTCTTTGCACTTTGTTGTGCAGGTTGCAGATGTTGAATCTCGCTACAAACAGCTGGAGAAAGAGTTCCAGCTGTTCAGAGAACAACAGAACATCAGACCCGAGTTCAGACTGCAGTCAGAGATCAATCTGCTCACTCTGGAGAAGGTAGGTTACTGGTTTAGGTGGGGAACTCCCAGGAAAGATGCTGCTCATTATAGTAAAGCTGAAGTGACAGAGGTTTACAGGATTACTTCACACACATCTGTTAAAGTGACGAGAAGGAACAAATGAAAATATTAAAAACAAGATGAAATAAAATAAAGCAGAATTCAAATCCTAGCATCTGTCCTCCAAAGAATTAGAAAAAGATACTTACTGAACCATAATAGTAAAATACATTCAACGGCATGTATTTTTAATAAAAGCCTACCGTATTTTTCGGACTATAAGTCACTCCGGAGTATAGGTCGCACCCTCGGCCAAACCAGGGTTATTATAGTTAACGAAAATGAACGAAATAACGAAAACTGAAATTGAAAAAACATTGTCGTTAACTGAAATAAATAAAAACTATAATTAAAAGGAAAAAACGGTAACTAACTAAAACTGTCTTGTGAGTTTCCAAAACTAACTGAAATTATAGCTAAACTTTCATTTTCTTGTCACTTTTTAAAGCCTTGTTGATTGATATGAAATCATTTTCTCCGCTCTCCGTGTTTAAGCTGAGAGCGCCATCGGGCAACTGCGTGCGTGCGTGTGCATGTGCGTACATGCGCTCACCGCGCTGGTCCTAAAAGTGATGGCAGCGGTCTGCAGAGAAAGCAGCTCTGGAAACCGCTCTGATCCTACGAGGTGACCTGAGGTGCATGGAGAAACGTGACTACTTTTCGGG
>VUQK01044436.1:9330-24179 GCA_015106715.1 Bujurquina vittata
AAACAGCAACAGTGCAAAATTCATACGGGTAAGAAGAAGGGACCAGACCCAAGCCTCCCCCCCCCCCCCCCCCCCACGCACCAACACCACCAAACTTTACAACTTTACAAGTTCTGTTCTCCTGGCAACCACCAAACCCAGACTCATCCATTGGATTGTCAGATGGAGATGCGTGAGTCGTCACTGCAGAGAACACGTCTCCACTGCCCAGCATCCAGTGGCGGCATGCTTTACACAACTGCATCTGATGCTATGCATTGCCCTTGGTGATGTAAGCCTTGGATGGAGGTGCTTGGCTATGGAACCCCATTCCATGAAGCTCTCTACGCACTGTTCTTGAGATAAATCTGCGTTAAGCTGCAAAGCACAAGAACCTGATGATCTTGGACACCCACTGGCCTTCACTGTAAATGGACACTGTATTAATCTTCCATTCTAACTCTCAGCCTGTGAGCAAATAATGTAAATATGCTAAAATGGTTGACTTTTCTTTAAAAGGATGAATATGATTCCTTTTTTTGGTGGAATTTTAAATTTTTTTTTGTGAAAAATAACTGGACAAACATTAAAATCATAAAACATATAACTTTCCTTTTCTGTTCATTTCAGTTTCCAGTAATTGTGAATGCGCCTCATCAATCGTGTTACCTCTCTCTCCATATTTTTTTTGCCAGTCTTCCTTCTTTTTCCTTTTCTGTATTACCCCTCTCTCCTTAAATATCACTCTTACATCCTCTGTCTTTACCACTGTCCGGCTCAGTCAGGTGATTGCTTTTATCCTAGACATGGTCAAACACCCCACATATTTAATTAATGCTTATCTCCCTATGCTGTGACCTCCTTTCTCACTCTGTCCTTCATTGCTCAACCCCCACCTGCCTCTTTATGCCTTCTCTCCTCCTTCCTGCAGCCACCTGAGTGATCACTTTTATCCCTGTCTCATTTCCTTCACTCTTTTACTAAGTGATCACGTAGATCCCCAGTGTGGTCACGCACTCCCCAGAGATTCACCTGAAACAGAGAAAGCATGCACCGCTCATCCATCACTTTTCACCTGCTGCTCCCCTCCTCCCCTCTCCCCGGCTTCATTCATGCACACTGGATTCTCTTCATTCATGTTTTGCCTCCGTTCACTAATGGAGAATACCACAACACCTCAGTACACCTGTAAAGAAATCCCAATGTGAGCAGACATTGTTAGTCCATCTTAACATCTGGTAAATACAAGCACACATAAATATTTATCTGATTACAGGCCTTTGTGCTTATGCTAGAATTTGGAATACATCCCTGTTATTTAGATTCAATCTGTATTGCACATTTTCTTGCACTGAATTAAAAATAGACCATTTTAAATGCATCCAGAGCTTCTTTTATGAACAATATTGTTGTTAAATGTTAATACCTATTACACTCTTTCCCTGTTCTTTACTTTTGGACTTTCCTTTTAGGTGTTTGCATATCTAATGTTAGCTGATGCCTTGCAATGAGGCCACATTCCTGAAACACTGTCCTAAATCTTAATTTAGAATTTAAGCATATTTGCTGGCATATTTTTGAACAAATACAGTGCCTCTGAAGTTAACTATATTGTATGAGAATTCTTGTGATATACACAAAAAGAGGTATACTTTAACTTTTTGCCAAGCAGCTTAAGCCAGGGTTTAATTATCCACATGCTGACCTCATTATTTGAACCACTGGACAGGATTAATATGAGCATCCATCACTGTAATAATGTATGTGACACAAAGTAAGGAAAAACACAAGTTCACTTTAGGAATGACCAAGGTGTGCAGTTGAATTTACACCTGGCTTTGTTGGCTTATTTAAAAATAAGTCAAAACATTTAAATAACATAATTTTCTTGCCACTAATTACAGCAGATTATTGGCTCATTGCTGAATAATGTCTGGAGCAAACATTTGTTTGAAGTAAGATCCTTCTTTTTTCCCCTCTGTACTCTAAAGATAAAACTGTAAAAGCTGCTACATGCTTCATGCTACTCATAATGCATGCATAACTGCTCTATGTATTTGCCTGTACTGTAATAACACTGCATATACGAGGTTTTGCTACTTTCCTCTCTCTGTCACTCACACGCTCCCTGGACCAGTGCATCCCACATGTACACACACATGCACTTCCTGTCAGCTTATGGGGCAGTTATGAATTATAAAAGCATGACTAGCAGTGTGCTAAGCGGGTATAAGATGGGCAGAATGACAAAAGAGATAAGAAGAGCTTATTCGCTTCAGTTGTGCAATTGTTGAAGGTGTGCATGAATGAGTATATGTGCAAATGATGTTTCTTTGCCTGAGCCTGTGTGTGTGTGTGTGTGTGTGTGTGTGTGTGTGTGTGTGTGTGCGTGTGCGCGTGTCTGTGTGTGTGCGTCTGTTTGTGCGTTTGAATGCACTGACATTGTGCTGACATTGTGTTAACTTGGTGTCCTGCTCTCACAGCTGTGCTTCTTTGGAGGCTTGGGAATATCCCAGAATTTATATATTTATTCATTCAATGGCATGTGCGTGTCACTGTGTACATAAATGTGCAGCCACATACCTGCACCATCTGGCCCTTTAATAGCCTTCTATGCCCCAAGATAGCAAGAGGATATATATAGAAGCTTTTGTTTTTTAAGCTCACCTCCTGTGGACCAGGAGGTAGAACAGGTCATCTATTAATTGGAAGGTTGATGGTTCAATCGCTGGCTCCTATAACCTGCATTGTTATTGAAGTATCCTCGGGCAAGATACTGACCTCTGAACTGCCCTTGATGCATCCATCAGAGTCTGAATATGTGAATGTTAAACTGAAAGGACGTACTTGTATGAATATGTGTGTGTGAATGAGTGAATGAGGCTTTGAGTTCTCAAATTGAGTAGAAAAGCAATATATTAGTATTGGTCCATATATCCACAAGGCTTTGAAGTCAAATTTAACAAGGAAATCACTCAATTTCAGGGGGTTAGACTTAATTGTTTCAAATAAACCCAAAACAAATCAGTGAAAATAAGTACATGAAAAAGTACAAAGTCAAACTTTTTCAATAGAATAAATGATGGTTGAACAAGTTAATTGGCTAATCTAAATTGCCCATAGGTGTGAATGAGAGCATGAATGTGAGTGTGAATGGTTGTCTGTCCCTCTGTGTTGGCCCTGCGACAGACTGGCGACCTGTCCAGGGTGTACCCCGCCTCTCGCCCTATGTCAGCTGGGATAGGCTCCAGCCCCCCCGCGACCCTGAAAAGGAGAAGCGGAAGCAAATGGATGGATGGATGAATGAACAAGTTAGGAAACTCTTCCAGTTGCTAAAAGAAGGAACATATCTCAGGAATGCTTCACGTTGATGCTCGCATCAACCAGCTCAGCAAATAAGCACGGAAATACAACTGTTTGCTTAGCATAAAGTTTCTTTATACTCTATTGTGTACCTTACACAGGGAAAACAATCAGTGTTATCTGCATGCTCAATATAAACTTGTGTGTTACTGCTGCATCGGTTGACTGTAGGTCAGTGCAACATACAGGAGGATGATCTGACTTCTCTTTCGATGGCATGGTAGTAAATCCGCCACTCTCATGGCTCCTTTCTTGTCTCTAGCCTGTGAACAATGTTCAGCTGTCCATTAGTCAACAGGTTTTGGGAGTTCCTTTGTGTCTGACTGAAGAGTCTCTCCTTGATTATATTGTTTGTGAAGGGTAAAGTTCACTGTGTTGTCTAAGTCTAAAATGCCACTAATGAAAAGGAAAAATGCAACAACCACTCTGTGTCATGAAGGTCATGAAACACACTCTAGACACACCATTCAAAAAGTTTGGACTCAATGGAAAGACCAACCTCTCTTCAAAAATACAAAACAAGCGTACCAAGTGCATTCTCATTGCCCGCTGTGCAACTTTGTGCAAGAATTCACTGACTTACTCGTGTGTTTGTTCGCATAATCAACCGGTGGTTGCCAAAATTACACCCAATCCCAGTGCCACTCAGGCCAAAAACAAGTATTTTCTTCCTCCCAGCAACAAGAGGGCAACATGGCTTCAAAAGAGCATCTTCCCGTAATTGCTTTGGTGATGCCAGCGTGCAGATCCAGGTTGTTGGTAGTGGTGCAGCTGACTGATTAATAACACTGTCAGCGCTCTCTGTTTGCGCCTGTTAGTGCTTTATTTCTACCTTCAGCTATGCAGCGTGATGACAGCCGCATCTATTCAGTTGCGATCTGTTCTGTGGTGGAGGGTGAACTCCAGAAGAGCAGCTTAAGAAGTGAGTTACAGGGATTATAGGCTGCTGTCACACTCTCATAGGCAAACACACAGACCAGGCGCACCAATGCTCCTCCGGTATTAAAAGGCAGACAGTAGGGGAGACAGGGCGTGTGTGTGTGTGTGTGTGTGTGTGTGCGTGTGTGTGTGTGTGTGTGTGTGTGTGTGTAAACAGCTGCACGCACGGACAGACAATCATATCCACGCAGGAGCGTGCGCGCGCGCTCACACGCACACACGGGGCAGAGAGACAGACAGGCAGCCAGGCAGACTGATCACGTACCTTCCAGACAGCAGGTTCGCCAGAGGCCGGAGTGCGTCATCACCTCCTCGTTCTTGCGGCTCGTGTCGTTGTCGCCGCTGCTCTTCACGCGGCAGACCCCGCGCGAGTACAGCCAGTAGTCGGTACCGACGGCGATGGTCATAAGGCTGAAGGCGGCGAACGCGCCCACCGTCGTCACGAGCATCTGGACGCCGCGGTCACACATCAGCATCTTCATATAGGCGGCTCCTGTTTGTCTTAATCTTTCCCCCCACCGCTGTTTTAGATTCACCCTTTTATTTCCTTTATATCCCGCGAGACTTGGAGAGTGGGGGTGAGGGTCTCGGGAGCCAAGCGCGCAATAAACAGTGACAATAATGCAAACAAAGGGAATGTGGGAAAAGTGTGTGTGGAGGCTATGGAGAGAAAAATGAAGCCGGACTTGGCCGCCTTGTTCGCTGAGTTGACTTGAGGCTCGTGGCACGGGGCGGGAAGGTGGGAGAGTGGCACGTCACTTTCTCGCGCATCAAAAACCGGGTTTCACCATCGCAATCCACGTACAAGGCGCGCACCCACACGCACCGTAGGATTAACGGCCACCGGTTGTACCCCGCTGCTGCACTGCCCGCTCTTAGAGGGAAGTTAACAGCGATAATGCATTCCGCCTCTGCCCCCCCCTACCGTTTTATTTGTCCAGGGGGTTAAGGAGAGCGTTTTGGCTACTTCCTTTGGTTTCCAGTCCGTTCCTTCTTAACTTCTGCAGCAGCTTTTTCGAAAAAAAAAAAAAGGTCTCACTTATTAATCTGTGAAGCATTAACAGTCAGGGTCTGTGTCGGGGGACTCCATCTTTAAAAGAGCCAAACGGGGGATCATTTTGTCTGTACTGATGTCACCCCGCAGCGCGAATCTGTACTAAAACATCGCTGTTCAGGCGACTTGCCCTTCACTCACCGCTTCTTGACCGGTAAAGGTTCTCTTTCCACAGTCTCTCTCGCAGCACGCCAGTGGATTAAATGCCTGTTTTCTATTCACTTTCCTGTCGAATGAATGGATGAATGAATATGTGGACGGTGAATAAAGCCCATGTGTAATCTATGAAGCGACGACTGACCGAGATCCGTCGTGTGTTTTCCGCTCCAGCTGTTGACTCAGTAGCATGTTTTATTCCCCCTCGGTGAACGAATCTGGGCTACAGAAACCAGTCCAAATCTTATCCTTGGTTACCTGCAGTGAAAGGGTCTATTTAAGTTAAATTGGATTTGAAAATGGTACAAAAATCACACCAAGAAGGGATTAATCAAATTTCTCCTCCATAGTTGTAGATTCGCAATCTCTCACTGAAGAACCGCAACCGGGACAAACCGGCCGATGACAGATACACCCGCCTGTGTTTGCTTCTAAGAAACGTGCCTGCTGGTAGGCTACAAATAAAAAAAAAAGGAGAAGAAGACAGCCGTCGCCTCCACTACTTCGTCCTCCTCTTCTTCTCCTTCCTCCTCCTCCTCCTCCTCTCTGTCCAACCAACACAAACTAAAATTAACCGCGGGTCTCCTCAAACTCCGCCTGAGGCGACGGCGCTCGGCTGGGATTGGGCTCTTTGGTGAAAGCGCCCTTCAGGAGCTAATCATGTGTCTTCACCGCTGCATGTCCCGCCCACGGCCGCAACGCCATCTCTATAAAGTCAAGCCAGTTTCACATGTGCAGCTTTAAATCGCATGCTGGTTCAAAATTGTGTGCAGGCCCGGCTGGATACACCCTTCAGTAGAGAGTTAGGAGAAAGTTTGAGTTCCAGTAAAGGCATGCCTCTCCTCTAGAGTGCTCAGAGTCCAGACCGACGCATTTACGCCTCTCCTGTCAAGAAAATGAGCGCAAACATATCAAAGTACGCCGGGCTATTTTTTGTCTTTCTTTATTTTGCACTGATCAAGTTTCACGGTTGAAGTGGACATAATATGACATAATAAGCGGCTAGTGTCGCTGTGTGTAGATATTGGACGACATCTACACACAAAAAAAGTTGTAACAACACAATAAAATGAATTGTAATTTGCGAAAATACAGGTTTGGTTTTGGTTTACTGCGCCCGAGCGTCGGCCGCGTCTGAGAGCTGTCCATGGTGCTGAATGCGGCGCTGTCCTCGGTGCTCATTTGAAACGCAGCGTCATTCCCACCCTCTGTTTTTCTGTTTTCCTCTCTCCTTCGTCTGCCGCGGCGCCAGCAGCTCCTGCGCCGCACTGATTAGTTAGAAAAGAGAGAGAGAGAGAGAGAGAGAGAGAGAGAGAGAGAGACTGGCAAGCGATGCATGGAGAATCGCGCCCGGGAGAGAAGCAGAGACGCCACTTAAAGAGCTACGGACCGTTTTTAATGACTCCACTTCAGCGAGGATTCCGCACAAGGCGGCCTACTCTTCATACTTCACTTAACACGAGTGCGTGTGTGCGCGCAACTGTGGAGCAAATCCTGTAGGCCGATATACACCTGGGTCACGTGACTCACATGTGCAACGCGTGTACAGAGGAAAATCAAAGATCTGGACACATGTAGCTGTTTTAAAGCTCGCTGTTGTTTGTTTAAACCGCAAGAAATGGAAGTGTGGCTTCTTTACTGGAATCCATCCATCCACCCATCATCCACCCATCATCCACCCATCATCCACCCATCATCCATCCATCCATCCATCCATCCATCCACGTAAGTGTTTAAGTGCCATAACTGACTGATTTTCTGACTCTATTAAAGGCAGGAAGAAACGGAGGAATTAAAACAAATCAAAAACAGAGAGAAAGAAAAGTGGCCACAGAGCAAGAGAGAGGGGGAGAAAGATTACAGATAAATAAATGCATGAACAGATCAACAGAGAGAGCACTGACAGGTCCTATCGTTCTTCTCACTTGCTCTTCCCCTGTGTGTGTGTGTGTGTGTGTGTGTGTGTGTGTGTGTGCGCGCGCGCGTGTGTCCAAGGCCTTTGCTTGGCTGCGTTATCTCACAAGAAGACTCATTAACATAGAAATGACTTTAGGAAGAGAAGTACAGCATTTCACCTCTGGTAAGAGATGGAAAGGAGGGAAGCCGGAGTGAGGAGGGAGGAAAAGGAGAGCGAAGAAGATGTTCAAGAGAGTTTGGATGGTGGCTGACAAGAAAAGTGGAGAGATAAGGGAGAAAAAGGATGAAGAGGCACTGATGGAGGCAACAAGTGAGAAAAGGACAGCTGGAAGAAGACTGAAAGAGGTGAGGAAAAAGGATGGAGACAATTTAATAGTTGAATGGTTAAAAAAAGCAAGGCAGTTACATGTTGATGCAATCAGTTTACAAAGTACAAGTGGCATTTTTTTTTCAGTAAATGAAATGCTATTTTTTTTGGTAGTGCATACAAGTTATAGAGCCAAGATTCTCAAAGTGTGGCTAGTGGCAGACCATGGTAACATTTTGTGCAGCCCGCAAGGGTGCCTAAGAAATATGAAAGACCAGCACAAAGAAAGATCAAGGGAGAATTTCTTTACAGTTTCAAACCTTCTTTTCTGTCCATCTAACCAAACTTTCCTAACATTAACAACAAACACTGCCGCAGTAATGGTTAAAAACTATGAACTACAAATAAAACAAGATTCTCTAGAGTACCCAGAGCCCATGCAGATGCAGGGAGATCATGCAAACTTCACACAGAAATTCCCCAGCCAGCCTCAGGATTTAAACCCAGGACCTTTTAGTGACAAGGATAACCACTGTTTTTATTTATATATATATACATACATATATATATATATAGTCTTAATTACTATGGTTTTTAATGCATCATGTTTTTTTGTACATCACAGTCCTACTTAGAGTAAAATCGACTAATGCATGGCATGCTTAAGGGACTGTCTAACTAGTGATCAACAAGCCACCACAATTTGAGCGTGCAGTGCTGTTGGATTGGCAGTAAATGTTACATTTTTTCTGGAAGTGGGCACAACCCCTCTTTACCAATGAGTGGTGCAGATTTGTTGTAAGACCTGTATTACCTTCTCTCTTTGATACAACATGAATTGCAGGCTGCTAACATTTTCGTAAAGACATTAATAACAGTATTAACTTCTAACCAAAGTGTGATTACCGTGCTGGTGTTGCTAGGCAGCAGAGAGCAACAGGACTCAAGGGGCCCTTGTGGAGAAAGGCTTCGGGAACATGAAGTTAGCAATAACCAAAATGTCCTATGTTTGCCCTTTCTCTGTCATTGGGAGAGCTGTTTCCACTCTCCTCTCCTTTCCTCTCTTCTCCTCAGTTACTGGCAATACAACAGAAGGATGAGGATAGAGAGATGGGGTGGCTCTTGAAGCGAGGAGGAGGAGGAAGAGTGCAGGGTTTCTGTTCGGTGAGCTGGAACCTTCTCACGCCTCTGGCCAGTGTTCAGAGACTGGGTGGCAGCGGAGGAGGAAGAAGTTAGAGGAAACTGGAAACTACAGCGAAATTAGAGAGCAAAGATAAGCTGTTTGGAGGAAGCGAATGCTGTAAGGAGAGTGAGCTGGTGATGGTGACGTGGCACGTTTTTGACATGATGCTAGCTAGTCATGTGAAGGCTTTTCTAATGTGTTCTAGTGTTTACTTTGTATAACTCAGGTGTGGGGACATGAATTTTAGCTTGAAGACATTAGTTTACATTACAGTCACACTTGGGAAAACAGCTGTTGAGACCACAGTGCAATTGTGTGTAATGAACCTGCAGTCTGGTTGCCTTTGAAACGGTTGCTTTGAAAACAGGGACCAGATCTGCGACCACTTGCTGTCAGCTGCTGTCTTCAAAGCAACTTTGGTGTGCCAAGATGGTGATAAAACAGCAATAAGATGGAGTCAGTTTTGGTCAAGTTGGCATGAAATCTGTTTGTGATAATAATATTAACATTGATAGAGCAGCAAAAATTGCAAATCTGTTACTATCTGCTACAAATCCATTGCAATCCACATGCTTGAATATTTATTCTGGTGGATTCAGGATGTTGATGCCAGTCGACTTGAAGTCAGGAGGTGTCAGCATAACATTATATCTCTCCAGAGTCCCTTATGCAGGGTGCAAATTGTGAGAAAAAAAAACAGAGGGATGGATAAAAATAATTTAGAAGAAGCATGAATATGAAGACCAGAGGTGGAAGAGGGGGTGAGCCCCCCTAATCTTAAGCCACAAGTTATCCATTTGTTTGGGATCGGCGCAGGCTGACTTGAGTTGATTGCAATGTGTTGGCAGTCTGTCTGCCATCTCTAACTTATTTGCAGTTATTTTCAAACCTTTGCCAGTCTATCTGAGAGTGACTGCCATCAGTCAAAGTCAGACGGCTACTTTTTGGAGACAGGTTGCCTCCCACCAGGTGCCCTGGGAAATTGCCTTGCGAATCAAAGTGGTCAGCCAGAGGTTCAGGGCATCGTATGCTCAACCTCTAGGTGAGCAGCTTGTCATTGTAACTACTTACAGTCAGTCTCCAACAGCAAAAAAACAAAAGAAACCACCATTTTTTCTCAGTTTTAAGGCAGCTGCTGCCCTATTTTTTACTGTTGTGTGATTTAAGCTTTAAACAGGAAATTAATGCAGGTCAGAGAATATATTCTAAAGAGATAGGAGCATGACTCTGTGTGCCTGATTAGGTAAGAAAACAAAATACTTTGTGTGGATTGATTAAGAATGGGGTGTGGTGCCGTGCAGAATGAAAGAGAGAAAAAGAGAAAGAGACATTTTAGCTGTGAAGGCACATGTCTGATGGTGTGAAGGTGTGCCTAATATGGTTGCCTAATGAAAATGTCTGTAGGGCTGTATGAGAGAGAGCAAGATGGTAAAAGAGAGGGCAAGAAAGGAGATAGCGTGAAATAAATCCAATAAGCTCCTCTGTCATGCTACCCTCTTGAGCGTTTTAAAGATCCACTGAATGAAAAAATAAGAGAATCTTTTGCTTTTGTCAATTCTCCTTTTTCATTTTTCTTCAGTTTGGTGCAGAGCTGTTGTTATTCACTCGAACCTCCATCATCATCTGTGTTCTTTTCAATCAGCAATAGCAACTAAGGTCTATGCTCGCTATTTAAGTACTAAAACAACATTCAGTGGTTAGCATGCTCTGAAATGACAAAAATGATAAAAATCAGTGTTTTCCCAACCATTGCCTTGGGGGTGGCTCCAATCAACATCCTACTCCCCCACATTGCAAGCCTAAGGGAAACAAACAAACATTTATGAGCCCTTGTTTCATTTCAGTGCCGTGTGAAAGTGTCTCATATGCTGTCACTGTGTGTGCTTATGTAAGCCTGCATGCATGCAGTATGTGATCAAACAATTTTGGAAAACATGTCTTCAGGGAAGGTTCCTGTTTGGTAGGACATCATTTATTTTTACAGTTCTCTGTGTGTTCTCATATAGAACAAACGCTCATTTCAGTTTCAGTTTATTCACAAAACAATTAAAATGCAGTTACAATCATGGTTACGCACACATCAAATAAATAACAAGCTGGATCCTATCCCAGCTGTTATAGAACAAGAAGTGGGGTACACCCTGGACAGGTGGCCAATCTGTTACAGGGTTAATGCATAGAAACAACCACTCACACCTACAGACAATTTAGAACCACCAATTAACCTAAGCCCATGTATGTCTTTGGACTGTAGGAAGAAACCAAAGTACCCAGAGAGGACCCACACAGACATGAGGGGATCATGCAGATGCCACACAGGAAGCCCTCAGGCGGGAGTCGAACCCAGGACCTTCTTACCACCAGTGAAGAGTGCTAACCACCACACCAAAGTAGCCTGAAATGACTAAAGATCTTCAAGTCATAGAGACAGTACATACATATGTACATACAGTACATCTAGACAGTGGCACATGGAGAATAGCAGTATAAATTAAGAGTATGTATTTCAAATAGAAAACCTTCTGCCATACAGGGTTTTAGTACTGAACATATGGCAGTAGCAGCTTTGGTCTTCAGCTCTTTTTAAAGCTCCTTTTAAAGACAGAGCAAAATGTTGACATATTTGCTTTCAAGCTCATTCCAAAGAAGTATATTGGTCAGCCTGCTGTTTTTTCATTTTAAGTCCATGTCCTGTTTCTTCTTCTTCTTTGATTTTAGCTCTGCTGTTGATAGCAGCAGATAGTTGACGACAGTCAGCACTAAATTTGCTACTCTTTGGTCATTTATTTGAAATCTAATGAAGCTTGGCATAGATACTCTTTGGGTAATGCTCTATTTTTTATGATTCTTTTTAATTTTTGAGAAAAACTGCACATTGATGGTTACCTTTAATCCCTACGCCTCCCGTATTCCTGAATATTCGAAATGTTTGAATATTCAATAAATTTGAATATTGATATTTAAATTGTCAATATTTGAGTATTCAATGTGCAAAGTACATTCATGTTTAACTTCACCCTTATTTATCGGCTAAATCTTTACAGCCAGTTTAACATTGCCAGTAAACCTAACAAGCATATTTTTGGACTGTGGAAAAAACTGAGGTGCCCAAAGGAAATCTGTGAGTACCGCGAGAACATGCAAACTCCACACAGAAAGGCCCCAGGAACCTTCTTGCTCTGAGGCAGCAGTGTTAAACACGGCACCACTTTGGGGTCTGGTCAGAAATATGCTCATTTTTAATATTATCCTAGCAAGAGGTGACGTGAAGTTGGGGAACATGGGATGCACATTCTGAGGTGTGTGTATTCATGCTTTTTGAATGCTGTTAAAAAGTATGCATAACAATAAAGACACATTTTGCATTTGCTGTTGAACTTTCATTATGTAAAAACATTATTAGGAGGTTCCTCAATAATTTCTGTGCATATTACAGATTCACTATGTGTAATAAAAGGGTATCTAAAATCTCATGTCATTTTACACCTGCTTCAGATGTTTTCAGTCCAGTTAATAGCATTCATCAGTTCTTATCACACTCATAGATATGCCAGGGGTACTCCTCCACTCCCTAGTCGGCTCAGTAGGTCTCGTCTCATCTTAATCTTGTGTTGAAGTTTTGTGTGTAAAACGAACCAAAAGTGAAATATTGCTATATTATGTTTCTAAGTTTAGTGAGCAAGGGCAGCAAGGTTGAAGGACTGAAACAAGTTGCAGCTTTTCACCCCAAATCAGTTTTTAGTTAGTATTTATGTTTACGCTCTGCCCGTGCTGCTAGCTAACTGAGCAAACAGAAAATACTTATGGGTAAATTTATAAAACTTTTAGAGTGAAGAGAAAAATTAATATACAGTCCTGTGAAAATAAGAACATTTGTGGGAATTTGTTCATGTACAGCTTTCTTAAGGTCCCATCACAGCTTTTGAGCTGGACTGTTGTAGATCTGCTGCTGGGCTTGGGATCATTGTCCTGTTACATGACCCAGTTTAGGCCACGCTTCAGCTGTCAGATGGCCCCACATTTGACTCTAGAATACGTTGGTCAACTCACTGACTGCAAGGTGCCCGGGTCCTGTGACTGCAAAACAAGCCCAAGTCATCACCCCTCCACCACCATGCTGACAGTTGGTGTGAGGTTTGTGCTGATATGCAGTTTTTTTCCCAAACATAGTGCTGTGCATTATGGACAAACAGTTCCACTCTGGCCTCATCTGTCCAAAGGACATTGTTCCAGAAATCTTATAGTTTGTTCAGATGTAACTTGGCAAACCTGAGCCATGCTTTAACATTTAACATGCTAACTGAGGCCTGTAGAGTCTGAGATGTAGCTCCTTTTTTTTGCAGTTTCTCTGAGCGTTGCACAGTCAGACCTTGGAGTGAATTTGCTGGGACGTCCACTCCTGGGAAGATTGTGGCATCATGTCAACACACACCTGAATGTGCCAGACCAGCACACTGCCAAAACCTCTGATTTTATAGAGGTGCAACACTTGCTGATGATCAGGTAATCAGGTGCATTTGACTAGCAACACCTTGCTGCTACTTACCCTCTTGAGTTTATGGAAGCAGCAAGGATGCATTTAGTTTTTCACAGGACTATAATGTAGATCACATGGTTCATAAAATTGCCTGACAAGATTTGAAAGCTACCACAATAGTCTATACCTCTGTTTATATGATGTAAATAATGGTCTCATTTGACCAAATTGTGTTAGATTAGGAAAATCTATTGCATAATATATAATAACAAAACAAATAAATACAATAAAAAAACTACTGATGTCAAAGTTTAACCTATAATATGACCTATATGCTACAGCTTGTATATTACATTTATTCTACTTAACTGGTTTTATTTTTCCATCTATTTTTCTTCATAATAGTAAAACTTAATTCAATGAGAAGATAATGAATGATCGGTCCTAACACAGGCCTGTATCAAAACTATAAAAATAATCCTTCCCAAAGGAAAAGCATTCAAAATTGAAAGAAAAAAGACAAAAAACAAGGAAACACAGCAACATGTGTTTTTGCCACATGATTTATTACTCTATAACCGCAAACATCACAATACATACTTTTTTTTTAAATAAGTGAACTACCCTATCTCATAAAACACATACTTACTCATTTCTTGCAGTTTTCTGCATTTAAACACTGAAATTATCTCCAGGTTATTGTCAAATTACTTGTTTAGAATGTAAGCCTAGCTTAAATCAAAGCAGAAGTAAGTTCAAAATGCAGCCATCAGATTTTAATTAAACTTTAGTAACAGCTCCTCAGTTGTCATGTTTTGTGTCACTGTAAAGGGAAAGAGTATGGGACTAATCAGGGATAATGAGAGGCAAATGAAACTGAAATGCCTCGAGAAGACATCAGAAGCAATGGGAAAACTTCTAGGAAGGGATAAAGGTCAGGAGGAAAGAAATGAAGAAGGAGGAAGAAAACAAGGAAGCTGATTGGGAGAGGAAGAGTAGGAAGAAGTGGAGAGAAAGGTCAGAGCAGAAAATAAAATGACAGACGGGAAGGTGTGATCAAAGAAAAGGTCGAGAGGAGAGAAAGGAGGGAAGGACGGAGGACACTTTCAGGCCAGTACAGTCCACCCTGCGCAACACGTGTAAATGTGTGAGTGGCAGAGCGCTAAACATCTAGATGTCCCCGTACTTCAGTCTGCACAAATCTTTTGCTTCATGTTTTCTATTGCAACTTATACACATCATTTTTAACTCTAAACACAATGATTTGTGAGTATAAATACGACTATGGAAATGGAAGACTCTTACTCCTATGTACTTCAAAAATATTTATATCTGTACAAATAAAGCAGAACACAGCCCGTCAATAATATTCAGCAAATGGGCAGCAATGACACGAGACATATCATAATTTAAGCAATGTAAAACCTTTTTAATGTCTAATAAAGTATCACACACACACGCACGCACGCACGCA
>VUQK01044436.1:53810-64149 GCA_015106715.1 Bujurquina vittata
AATAAATGTTTTTTACAACTATCCACGACACACACACACACACACACGCACACGCACGCACACACACACACACACACACACACACACACACACACACACACACACACACACGGACCAACCTGTCCAGCCAACATCTCATAGAGCAAGACGCCAAAGGCCCACCAGTCCACAGATCTTCCATACGGCTGGTAGGCTATAATCTGAAATGGAGGAAACGTTGCAATAATTGCTTCAGTCTTTGATGAAAAGCAAGTCAGCATGAAAGAAAACAATCCTATTTGTTAAACAATAGCCTCAGTTAAAAAAAAAATCCCAAAGGTCAGTTTCAGCTGGAAGCCTCAAGAAACGCAAATCTTTCATTCCTTTAATTCTTATAATTGTTATAACTATTACTGCTAATAAAGAAGCTAATTCATTTTTTAAAGATGGATGGTTTGGTACTTACATTGAGCTTTTCTAATCAATCTGAGCGCTTAAAGTGCTTTTCTACTCCTCATTCACCCATTCACACACACACACACATTCATACAAGTCCTTTTTTTCTGTGCCTAAGGACTTGTAGCAAAACACTGACACACTCCGATAGATGCGTCCAGGCCAGCTCACGATTCAGTGTCTTGCCCAAGGATACTTCAACATGCAGACTGGAGGCCCACCGGTCCACACTAACCACTAACCTTCCAATTACCAGATGCCCCCCCCCCCAGTCATTAGTTCTCAGTCAAGATTACAGTTTTTATTAACAGTTTATGGCTATTAACTGGCACACACGAGCGAGACCCCATATCACCCATACAAGCAGCCAGTCAGTTTCAGAAGTGATTTTAAGATTTTATTGTTTGTTTTGAAGGTGCTGCATGGGTTGGCACCTCCTTACCTCTATGATCTTTTGACTTTGCAGACACCCACTAGACTGCTGAGCAAATGCTCCCAGCTCTCCTGAGGTCCAGATTAAGACTCAGAGGAGATTAGGCCTATGCAATAGCTGCTCTTAAATTGTGGAACCAACTTCACTGTCACATGAGGAGCTCCCCAGCATTGGACACTAGAGCATTAGAGCATTTTTACTCTGGCTTTTAAACCAGATTGAGTTCTGATGACTTTTTATTTGTGCTGTTTTATTTTTGCTTTATGTTTTTTACTCATTTAGCGTAACAGCACTTTGGACAAAAGCTGTTGTTACTAATTGTGCTTAAAAATAAATTTGACTTGACTTGTTATTTGTAATACAAGTACAAGTACAGTACATGTCCCCACAGGAGTACTGCCAATACTTAACTAAGCTTAACAAACACCTTAAGGGCAGCGCAGCATTTTTTTTAACCAGAACGAACAGTTTATTAATTGTACCGGACATTGCAGATATTCCATCCATGCATCTTCTTGTGAAATAGTTTTTTGTACCATATTTTTTATGAGAAAAAGCCAGTTAACAAAACTGCATCATATGCAGGAGGAGCCTGAGTTTTGTAGATCAAACGTAAGAAACGTGTGGACTCTGCACCAAATTTGCAACTGACTTGCCAGGTTTACAGCGGTAGAATAATTTCCTTTCTGGTTTGATGCTTGTTTGAACTTTTGCTTTTATCAGGGTCCTGTTAGAGTCCTCCGAAATGATAAAATACAAAACTAAAAGATAAAAAAACTTTGTGTGCATTTTCAGTGTAAATTTACTGAAGGTCTTCTTTATCGTGTAAATTCAGGCGGGAGAATGTTCCAGAAAAAATAATACCCAAACAGACAACTTATCTTGAGGGAAGTTTACTTTACACAGGCTGGCATGCTGACGGATTAAAATGAGATCCAACTGATACTGAAGCTGAAACGTATTAAGGTCTCTTTATGGACTCCAGCTAATAGGAGTGGCAAAGCTCATTTTCTCACAGCGTCAGCAAACAAACAGCCACGGCAGCAACATGATCACACTGACCCGACAACCACCAAACTACCACCGCACTTTAAGGAAGAGTTTATTTTTGGAAAGATCCTCATTGGCATTCTTCCTGTGTGTTACATAAGAAGACAGCAAGACTTGAGGAAATCCCTGCTTCTGGCCAAGAAACAGTCTGGCACAAAAAAACCTGCAGGTTTTTAATTTTGAGCTTTAGGTAATTTAACATTGGACAAATTCAGTGTGGTATTTTAGTGAGCTTTAGGGACTGCTTATGTTACCTTTAGACAGAACCAAACTCACGCTTTCCTTGTTTTATCAGTAAAACATGACTCCAGCTATGTATTTACAATGCAGACACAAGAATGGCATCAATATGCTCATTTAGTAATCTGTAAGAAAGTGAACAGCATTTCACAAAATGCTGAAGTAACTCTGTCTAGTGCTGACAACCTTTTACGGCCGTGTTGCTATTGCAGGACAATGATGAGTGCTCAAATACTACTGAGCCAATCACCATCACTTTACCTCAGGAGCAATGTAGTCAGGTGTGCCACAGAAGGTCTTGGTTGTGACTCCATCATTCATATTCTCTTTACACATGCCAAAGTCTGCGATTTTAATGTGGCCCTCACAGTCCAGCATTACATTGTCCAGCTTCAGGTCTCTATGGGAGGGCAAAACAAAGGGAACAGGGAAAAACTAATCAGCATAATATATATGGCTACATTTTGCAACTGGGATTCTTGGTAGAAGCATTAGAAACAGCAAAAGAATACATTTTAATTTTAAGAGTCAAAACCTTCTTGAAATGTGTTCCTTTAAGCAAGCAGATATGAAGACATTTCTTTAAAAGGGCTACTCTTGGTCAAATCTCTACAGTGTGCATTCAGAGAATAAAACTGAACTACCTGATACTTTCAGAGATGGTTTATGGTTACATTTTCATTGTTTTTTTCTATGCTTTCTTAGTATTTGAAGAGGACTTATAGTATTTAGCTGTAATGTGTATCGTATGAACATATGCTCAGGCAAAGCGCTCTGGGTGTGATCACCTTCAGTCTGCAAGAGGTAGCCCATCAGAGGAAGGGTAGTCTTACAAGCGGAAGAGCTAAATCAGACTTGTTTCAGGCAGAGGGGGAACTGAGGGGTGGCACCATGGATTAGAAAAGCGTAAATAAAAATTCTTTTCAACTGTCAATCATACAAAGCCAGTCTAGAAGTCCAAGAATAAAACAACAGAGCTGGAATTGTGCACAGTAGGTCCACTTTTATTATTCTAGCCGCTAATATTGTGCTGAAATAAACTTCTAGAGTACTTTATTGAGACAGTAACAAATTCAGCCAGAAGTTGCCTGATTTTATAAACTTCTGTATTGTATAAAAGTATGTTTGGATTGCAATAATTCATTTGCCATATTTCACTGTGTCACAGTCGGAGTGTGGAAGAGAATAAATAACTACAGCTGAGAGAGTTGGTGTTGCCATAATAAGTTTATCAGACTTTTTGTTGATACATATTTAGGTTTGAGGTTTTACACAAAGGGGTTTGAGCTCAGCTGGTTAATGTTCTGCAGTTAGTAGGTTGTGCTATGCATGTTACCTGTAGATGATGCCCTTTTGATGTAGGAAAAACAGACCAATCGCTATCTCTGCAGCGTAGAATCTGCACACACATGCACACACACACAAAACAGAAACAACAACGGCAATTAGGCAGAGGCTGAGAGAAAGGACAGCAGGAAAACAGAGGGATAATTTGTGTGTGCGCATCAGCGTGTCAGAATAAAGGTCAGTGCTGTCTCTTCAAGGCCAGAGAGCAGCTGATAAGATCAACAGCAGAAGTCTGGATGGACTAACTGCAGTCAAACATGCTTGCACGGGAGTGCACGGTCACTGTCTGTTTGTAAAGTGCATGTCAAAGATGTCAAGAGTCATTTGAAAATTGTGCAGAGCCTGTTTAGAGCTAGTTAGATGTTCTTTCTGTGATCAGAATGATGACCAGCAGCATTAAAGAATAAATACAGAGGCTCACAATATATAAAAAGACAGCAACACCAAAGTTGAAAGCAACTTAATAATCTATAGAGCAGGATATCCTCACTATTGTTTAATAAAGAAAGAGAGTAGAATAAGCTGACAGGCTTAGTTAAAAGAGTTCCTCACGTAGTGCGACTTGCCCCCTCAGCAGTCTAAACCTTGTGCCACAGGGTAGAAACTTTAATTCTCTATAAATTACAACAAGGCCGAACTCCTCCACGGCTCTCACTCTATAACCGACAGCCTTCTTGTCAAATGTGTCAGCCTGCTGGTTCGGCTTGACACCAGAGATCTTGCCAGCCACCGTAATTATATTCCACAGTTTGGGAGGTACTGTGCCACGCACGGAAAACTCTCAGGAGCTGCTGGATTGCTTTCATTTCTTTGAAGCTCTTCGGTGCAGCAAGCTGCACTGGGGCAAACAGCACATTTCACCTCCAAACTCTGCTGGGATTGCTCATCCATCACCAGTCAAATTGCTGATGGCTTATTCACCATAATTTAAGCAGGTATTACTAAAGTGTGAAACACCTACTTACACAGGGCTCTGATGTTGTGTGTGTGTGTGTGTGTGTGTGTGTGTGTGTGTGTGTGTGTGTATCTGTGTACTCACACAGCGTGAGGCTCTTTGAACTTGCCGACCTGTTGTATCTGATACATGAGATCTCCACCATTTATGTACTCCATGACAAAATACAAACGGTCCTGTGGAGGAGTAGAAGGGCAGGCAGAGAGAGATGGGTCACAAAGTGCATGTTGATAAAACTAGATGACAGGTCAAAAGAGTATAAAAGACAAAGGAAGCGGAAGGGACTGTTCAGAGGAGAGAGAGGCGCAAAAAAATGACATAGGAAGTGGAGAGGACGGGGAAAAGTGGTGATTGGGTTGTTGATGTATCCAGTAAGTCTTCAGCTGAGGGAACACATCAATTTAGGGACCTGTAGTCCTCCATTAGCTACAGAAATTGCCAATAAGTTTCAGTAAGTGAGAAAATGTGGAGGGATTTGGTGTGCGTGTGTGTGTTTTAGAGTGTATTGTGGAGTTCATAGTGTCGGTACTTCCTGATAAGTTTTGTGAGAAGAACCGTATTTGTGTGCGTGCGCTGCATAGACACCATATACTGTATGGATATGTGTGTGCATGACTGTTATACCGGTCTGCATGTAATAACTAAATTCCATGTACAAAAGCCCTCCTCTGGTCAGAGCATTAGTGCTCAGCAGGATTAACACACACACACACAAATTTGAGGAGTGTGTGTGTGTATCAGGTCTGTTTATTTTTCTAGTCTTAAACCACCAAACTCAAATTTATTAATAACACATCACAAATCAGCGAAAATATACAGATGAATGTGTTTATGTAGCAGGAGAGTTATATTTACTCCTGTGTTGACTCACTGTTAGGATTACTATTGATTATAAATCAGAAGATGAGTACGGATCATATATGAATATAGCCTGTGCATTCCAGCTGTAAGCTTATGGCAACACATCAGATTTTTTAAAGGTTACAATTATTAGGTTTGTTGGGACGTGTGACTAGGTATGTGAAGAAAATCTACATTTTCAAATCGACACTGATTCGCAGAGCTGGAACCATCATAGGGCAGAATTTTGAGATGTTTGAGTCTGTGAGGGTCAGAGGTCCCTGAACAAACTGCTCTCCATCATGGACAACCATCTCACCCACTCCACTCCACAGTGCTGAGGCAGCAGAGCTCCTTCTCCTTCTGATTCAACCTAAAGCACGCTTCAGGAAATCATTCCTACCGTTCTCCATAAAACTGTAAAACTCTTCTTTCTGTGACAGGCGAACACATCTGTCATGACACAAGACCCCACACTCAATCTTGCTGCTGTATTCCAGATTCTTTTGTACTATGTATCTATCTATCTGTCTACCTATCTGTCTATCTATCGATTAAACAGTTAATATAATCCACAGAGTCTGAACAAACAGATAAAAACTCTGAAATAAACTTAAAGTAGTAACTTAAAGCAGATGACTGCCCCTCCCTGAGCCTGGTTCTGCTGGAGATTTCTTCCTCTTAAAAGGGAGTTTTTCCTCCCCACCGTCGTCAAGTGCTTGCTCATAGGGGGTTGTCTGATTGCTAGGGTTTTCTCTGTATTATAGTAGGGTCTTTACCTCACAATATAAAGCACCCATAACTAAAATTGAATTGAATCTTCTGATGGCTGTTTCAGGATAACATAACACGTCATAAAGCTCATCACTTCAATATGGGCCAAAATCTCAGAGGTATGTTTCTAGCACCTCGTTGAATCTGTGGCACAAAGAATTAGGCAGCTTAAGGTGTACATAATAAAGTGTCCAGTACAGTAAGTGTATACTGAATAGTTATCAGTTTCACTATTTGTTTAATGTGTTCACAATTAGAGTGAGATCCATCGCAGAGAATATGATTGTACAGTATGCTCTTCATACTGATGGCAGTGCAAAATAAAATAAGGAGTGACAAGTTAAAACAGTCAGGAAACAGGGCAGCTGTTTTTTTCCTTGTATGAATAAATGAATGAATATATTTTGGAGACCCTATGCATTCCAGCTGTAACCTTATGAGAACAGGGACTCAGCTCACCCACCATAGTCTGAAAGGTAGAGTGCAGCTGTGTTAAGAATGGGGGCTTTCCAGATAAAGCTAACACTCTCTTCTCCACCATGGTGCACTCTACGTCATCATCTTGGATCACAACGTCCTTCTTCAGGATCTTTACAGCGTACAGTTCCTCGGTTCCTTTACGCTCCGCCAGCATCACCTTAGAGAGAAGGAGAACAAAGAACATATGTGAAATGCAAGAAGATGAATTCATCAATATTCAAAATTTTTAAGGCACACAACTCCTGTCATGGCTCTGTACCAACAAAGGAAGGAAAGAAACAGAGAGAGAAACGGGGGGGGGAGAAGGAGAAACAGGGGAGGTATTGTGAAGGACGGGGATAACGGATCAGAGTGATAAAGGAAAGCTTCTCTGACTGTTTTGGGTTAGACACTCAAAGTAGAAATAAAGGACAAAGAAAAACTAATTCATCACTTTTCAAGATGCCAATGGAGGCGAAATAACCAGGGGGAAATAAAAAGACCAAGAAAGGAGAGAAAGAGGAAAATGGGACAGAGAAAGCCTCTTACACAGAGCGACTCCATGCCATTTCAATACATTAAATCCTGTCCATTACATGGGGTGCAATTTGTGTCAGATAACAGAAATTTTATGCTGTATTTGAGGACTACCTTTATTTTGCATTTAAAGTAGTTTTATAAAGCAAAACAAAATTCAAAGTGTAAGAAAAATGTAATTATCTGCTCTAACAATAGCTGAAGTCTTATGCATGTCAGATTAAATAGAATCCTACCTCCAGAAGAGAATGAATGCTACTTCCAAGGCTAAGCAGCACCATATTAATTAATGTTGCACAGGTTTATAAGGTTAAATATTATGTTACTGTAGGCCTATGTCTTTACTGTATTTGGGAAATACTCCTGCAGCCATAGTTTGTTAACAGGGATAATGCTATGTTACTGAGAAACAGTATTAAAGTATGACAGAGTATGTATGCAATGATGCCTTGCACATGGATTTTAAGAAGATATTATGTATATTGGACACTTTTAGGACTTATTTCAGAATGAATCATCTATAAACAAGGCAGTGTGGAGAATTTCTATAGCTTATAAAATCTTTCAGCGTTCAATAATAAGTGCTTGATGGCTAGAAAGGCTTCTGTCAGTCCAAACCCAAGGATACATTAATTAGGATGCAAAACCTAACAGCTGCTGCAGCAACCTCCACACAAGGGGAGGTAGAGCTTAGCCAGTGGTCCTTACACTGTCACCAAGATTATTCAGAGCTTCTCAAAGATTTTTATGCTGTTTGACTTCTTTTTGCCCTTCATGAACAGTAAGGATAATGCAAAGGAGAAAAAAGAGAGAAGGAAGACACAAGAGAAAGGAAAAGGGGCTTATTTTTAAATTTTCTGGATTTCTGGTGCACAGTTTGGGGAAATTGCAGATAGAAGAAGGTGGATAGGTGAAGAGACTAGAATTAAAAAGCAGGAAAAAAAGGTTAAATGGATTTTAAGGAGTGCAGGATATAGTGAGGGACAGAAGGGCTGAATGAGAAATTGACTGACAGCAATAAAGTTTTATTTTATTGTGAATTTAGGGGTGACAGCTGCTTGTAATCACCCTGTGAGATGCACATAAGTTTAAAAAACACCCTGGAATGTGGCTTTATAGGTTTCATAACTTGTATACTATGAAAACAATAAAGCCACATTCCAGGGTGTTTACATGAGCAATTGTACCTGTCGATTGTTGAGAGTTAGCTCAGATTATCTGTGCCACTAAAAAGGTGTTTCAGCTTATCTAAGTATATATCTACAAAATGAACTATTCCTTAAGATTAATGAACTTCTCTAAATTACAGGTTGGCTAAAAACTAAGTACACCCCATGATTCATTAGCTTTTAGAACCACCTTTAGCACCAATAACTTGAAGTAACTGTATCTTCTCTGAAGAGTGGCAACATGGGAGCTTCAAAACAACTATCAGATGACCCGAAAATAAAGATTGTTCAACATCATGGTTTAGGGGAAGGATACAAAAAGCTCTCTCAGAGTTTCCACTGTGAGGAACATAGTGAGGAAATGGAAGAGCACAGGCACAGTTTTAGTTAAGGCCCAAAGCGGCAGGTCAAGAAAAATGTCAGATAGGCAGAGGCCAAGGATGGTGAGAACAGTCATAGTGAACCCACATAGCAGCTCCAAAAACGACAAACATCATCTTGCTGCAGATGGTGTCACTGTGCATCGTTCAACTATTCAGCACACTTTGCACAAGGAGAGGCTGTATGACAGAGTAATGCAGAAGAAGTCTTTTCTGCACACATTCCACAAACAGAGTCGCCAAAGCACAAGCATCTTCACTTTGGAATAAGGTTCTGTGGACTGATGACACTAAAAGTGAGTTATTTGGACGTAACAAGGGGCGGTATGCATGGTGGAAAAAGTGCACAGCATTCCAGGACAAACACTTGCTCCCCACAGTAAAATCTGGTGGTGGTTCCATCATGCTGTGGGGCTGTGTGGCCAGTGCAGGTACTGGGAATCTTGTTAAAGTTGAGGCTCGCATGGATTCCAGTCAATATCAGCAGATTCTTGAGAACAATGTTCAAGAATCAGTGACAAAGTTGAAGTTGTTTCGGGGCGCGATACTTCAACAAGACAACGATCTTAAACGCTGCTCAAAATCTGCTAAGGCATTCATGCAGGGGAACAAGTCCAACGTTCTGGAACGGCCATCTCAGTCCCCAGACCTGAATATTATTGAAAATATGTGGTGGGATTTAAAGCGGGCTGTCGATGCTCAGAAACCATCAAACTTGACTGAACTGGGGGTGTTTTGTAAAGAAGAATGGTCCAAAATACCTTCAACCAGAATCCAGACTCTCATTGGAAGTTATAGGAAGCATTTAGAGGCTGTTATTGCTGCAACAGGAGGATCTACTAAATACTGATGTCTTTTTTTTTCTGTTGGGGTGCCCAAACTAATGGACCTGCCTAATTTTGTTTAAATAAGTATTGCACACTTTCTGTAAATCCCATAAACTTCATTTTACTCCTCAAATATCACTGTGTTCGTCTGCTATATATTTAACTGAAACCGCTGAGCCGAACAACCAATTATTTATAAAGGAAAATCATGGAAATTATCAAGGTTGGAATATTTCAGAAGGGCACACACACCGTCTTGCTGAGAAGAGATGGCTGTGTTTTCCAGATGTGTAGTTGTATGATGCGTAGTTCCCACAAGGCTAAATTACTTGTGTGACCTCAAAAAGTTGTTTTTCATTTTGTTGTATTGTGTATTTAACCCTGTTATTAAACATTAGGGTGGTGCTCTCACAGTGGTATCACTTCCTATTCCTGTTACAATGCACAGTGGTGTTTTGTGTAGCTTGTTTAAATACAAAACCTTTAGATAACAACTTACAGTGATGTGAAAAAGTGTTTGCCCCCTTCCTCATTTCCTGTTTTGTTGCATGTTTGTCACACTTAAGTGTTTCGGAACATCAAACCAATTTAAACAATAGTCAAGGACAACACAAGTAAACACAAAATGCAAGTTGTAAATGAAGGTGTTTATTAGTAAAGGTGAAAAAAAATCCAAACCACCATGGCCCTGTGTGAAAAAGTGATTGCCCCTAAACCTAATAACGGGTTGGGCCACCCTTAGCAGCAACAACTGCAACCAAGCGTTTGCGATAACTTGCAATGAGGCTTTTACAGCAGGAATTTTGGCCCACTCATCTTTGCAGAATTGTTCTAATTCAGTTACATTAGAGGGTTTTGGAGCATGAACGGCCTTTTTAAGGTCATACCACAAC
>VUQK01044437.1:0-12889 GCA_015106715.1 Bujurquina vittata
GCCACTTTCGTAGGCTGTGTACAGAGGCCGCAAAGACCCTGCAAGTCTAATTAGGAGCATCTAACCAAGCTAGCTCCAACACAGAAACAGCTTCAGCATCAGGGTGCTGCTGGATTTGACCTTTGACTCCTTCAAAGAGTTTGCTTTTGTCAAACACCACATGTAGGTGTCGTTAATCTACTGCATTGATTGAAGTTTGTTGTAGAGTTTATTGTACAATTTATTGAGTATTGGAGGTCATATTTTTCTTTGTTTCTCCCTGTTGATGTTCATGTGTGTCCTTCATATTACACACATTTAGCACGTAGTGCGGCTGTCTGAACGGCTGGTTGTCGCATACGTTTCTTTAAACGCTATGTCAAATTTTTATTACACAATAGTCACTTTTGCACCTTTAATCTTGCACCTGATTAAGTATAAAAGTACTAAAACTAATACTGAAACTAATTAAAACTAACTAAAACTAAGCATTAAACCAAAAAAATAAAATAAAAATGAGCAAAACCACTCAGAAAACTAAATAAAACCAACTGAATTAGAGAGAGAAAAAAAAAGTAAAAACTAATTAAAACTAAACTATAGTGTAAAATCCAAAACTATTAGAACCCTGCTCACGAGTAGCCTCAGATGAGAGGAAAATGGTTAGGATTTTCATGAACAACCCAGGAACCACCAAGACTCAAGTCTGCTGGAACACCAGCGCCATTATCCACAGTGAAGCCAGTTTTACATCACCATGAGCTGAGAGAGTGCCCACCAAGAGAGAAGCCCCTGCTCCTAAATCAACACCTTCAAGCTCAAATGAAATTTGCAGCTGCCCCCATGAGCCAACAGCCTCAGAGACGTGTGATGGTCAGACGAGACCAAGACTGAGCCTTTTAGCTACAATGACAAGACGTTTGTAGGAGTAAAAAATAAAAATAAAAAAATGGGGCTTTCAAACTTAACACTGTGCCATCTGTCGAGCCTGGTGGTGGTAGCATCATGCTCTGGGGCTGTTTGGCAGCCAGTGGTACTGGTAAGACACACAAATTGAACCCTATTTAAAAAAAAAAATTTGTGGACTATGCTTGAAAGCCGTGTTTGTGCCAGGAAACCATCCAATTTAAATGAACTCCAACCATCAATTCTGCCAAGAAGAACGGTCAAATATGCTGCCAGAATTATACCAAAAGGCTGTTGATGGCTACCAAAAGCATCAGGTTGAACTTGCTAAGGCACATTTAACCAAATTAAAAAGGAAATGTTTGCAAACATTTGACCCTGTGCGGATTAGAGAAAATCCAAAATAAATCCAAACATATGCACCTAATTCTTATTTTTTTAAGTCATTAAATATGCATACTGTACAGTCATTCCACCCTGGAAAAAACAGTTAATCAAAAACAAAAAAATCACTAAAAGACCAAAATTACTATGACATTCATGCCCAATTGCTCCAACAACAACTGGCAAATCATTGGCTTGAAAATACAAAAACACCTTCAATTTGAAATAGATTGGTGTACTCGGTGCTCTGCTTTATCTGGTCGGGAGAGTTTTGAGCAGGTAATTTTTTCAGGCTTATGACGCCCAATCTATTAGCCTGTGTCACTTTGAGCCACTGACCTTTTCAAAGCTCTGGTTGCGAGAGGGACATTTACTCAACCACAACATGGCGGCCTCGAACACAGTCTCCTCTTTGGGCACGTTGAGGAGGTCGCTGGCAAGGATTTCTGTCAGCTTGTCCACGCACAGAGACAGAAACTCCTCCTGGGGAAAGACGGGAAGCACAGATTATTTGATTATCCTTCTCAAACTTGTGCTATGTGAAGACACAGCTTTGCATTAACAAAAGTAGTGGTGCACCCTGACATCTCCACTTCTTGTAACCAGCAGCCACCCTTAGCCAGTTTAATGTATGACAGGTGATTGATTCTTATTTAAGGTATCCATCCCCTCACCTGCAGACAGACAGTACTGAAGTGCTCAAGGATGTAGTCCATGCTACGTTTCTCCAGCACCTTACAAGAATGGGCCTCAGCAAAGCAGTGAATCCCCACGCAGTTCATCTCATCCATCTGACGCTCCATAAAGCGACAGCAGGCCTCTCGGACTGCCATCACATCCAGCAGGTTGGCTGCTGCCAGCAGCGCCTAGACACAAATCAGTTTTTTGGCAGGCACGCACGCACGGACGTCATGGCAGAAAAGAGGCGTGAAAAGATTCTTTACCTGCACATTGGCTTTGGAAATGTAGACCTCTGATGTGTAGGCGTAGCTCACCAGCATGCCAATCATCTGAGGCTCAACACCATTGATGGCCACACGCTCCTGCTTGGACTCTATCAGGTCAGCGGAAAACATCGCCTGAAGATGGAAAAGACAGGAGGAAAATTCTCTAGTTCATGAGCACAGATGTAGAGTCCTTTTCATTGCTGACACACCTGCGGGGAAAGGTGTGTTTACCTGGAAGTAAGAGCTGAAAGATGCCAGAACTATGCGGTGGCAAGGGAACTCCTGTCCTCCGCAGCACAAAGTCACATCACAGAAGGCGTTGTTGAGGCGCAGGCTGTTGAGGCCCTGCAGCACTGTGCTGGGGTGTCTGCTCTCCACGAACAGGTAGTCCTCACTGTTCTGCGGAGCAGGGAGAGCTGCAGCAGCCGCGCTGGCTTCCTCCTGGACCTTGACGGTGGCGTTCATAGTGGAAGGCAAGAGCAGACCGGCGCTGACGGAGATTATTATTTCAGCCATGTCTGCCATTGCTGGGCAAGCCTGGGAGACAAAATATCACAGTTAGGTCTCTGACACAAACTTCTCGTGTCAGAAAACGGGCCGAGACGTAGCTGGCAATGTAAATTAGCCTCGCACAGCACTAATTTGAAAGTGAAATGCGTGAAAGTGGCAGAAGCGGCAACAAGGCGGAGAGGGGACCCGAGATTGTCTCACTTAATGAGGCTTAGCTTTGAGGCAGCGACCAAAAGAAGCGGCTTCTTACCGAGTGAGACAGCTCAAGAACAGATATGCGAGCTACACACAGGTAAGAATAAACGCCCAGCAGCAGTAAAACCAAAACAACGCACCTGTTACACATAGTCGTGACCGCTGCAGAAGACTACTCACTCTCTCTCCCACATACCAAGCAAACTAGCTTCCGGCAGTCCTGAGCAACATTTAAACGCCTCTCGCTGCAAGCCCCGCCCACACTCGTAAGGGAAAACGCAAGAGGGTGCACGCCCGAGTACTTCCTGTTTCGTGTTTCGCTTTTTTTTTCCTTTATAACTTTGTATTACGGTGTTTTTTAAAAAATAATTTATGTAAAGAACGTGAACATCAAAAGATTAAGACTTGCAAACATATAGAGGGAAATCTAAGTAGATGGGAAACAGTGGATATATAGTGTTTTGTAACAAAGCAAATATGTGAGAAAGAAAAAACACGTGAACTCATACAAGAGCATTTATTAATGAGATATAACTGTATATTTTGCATAGATCATCAATCGTAATCAATTTCTTACTGCAGTTTTTCAAGAGGTGACATTGTTTTAAAATTCAAAAGTTAGATCTGTTTGTTGCTTCCCTTCTTCAGTAGTAGCAAGGTGTACCTAATGAAGTGTATCTAGTCCTGTGTTTCCCTCCTTTTTGCAGGCTTGGCTGGTGCTTCTCGTGTCTCTTTTCTTTTCTTTGTGCTGTAGCTGTTGTTCCCGTCAGTGCAATTTTAAAATGTAGAATAAAACACATTCATATTCCCATCAGAAAATATTAAACTGGAGGGACTATCAGACATACGTATTTTGTTTATTTTGATAGTTGCGTTGTTATAGCTCATCGTGATTACAGTAAAACATGCAGCTGCACAAACAAACCAAGCCCAGACCTCCCTGTCCCCAGCCACTTCCACCAGTTTGATGCAGTCAAATGCTTTCCCTAAGTCCACAGCACACATGTGGACTGGATGGGCAAACTTCCACACACACTCGAATATTCTCGAGAGGATAAAGAGCTGGTCCAGCGTTCCACGAACAGGACGAAAACCGCATTGTTCCTCCTGAATCTGAGGTTCAACTAACAGATGAAGCCTCTTTCCAGCACCCTGGCATAGACCTTACCGGGGACGCTGGGGAGTGTGATCCCCTGATAGTTGGAACACACCCTCCGGTCTCCCTTCTCAAAGATGGGGACCACCACCCTGGTCTGCCAATCGAGTGGCACCACCCCAGATGTCCACGTGATGTTGTAGAGGTGTGCCAACCAAGACAGCCCAGTGCATTTCTTCCGTGAGCAACAGATTCCAGGATCTTCTTCCTGGGTCCAAGCTGGATGCGAATCAATTTGAGGTATTCATCAGAGCAAAGCATGAGTGCCTCCAAGTCAAGGTGCTCCCTGCTGAATGCTGGGGTAAAATCTGGCAAGGAGATAGAGGAAAGGAATGATGTCCCACATCTTCCTGTTCCCACCGTAGTGCGTCATCACCAGTCTCCAAGCCAGCAGCATCTTCCTCTGCCTCAAACAGCCCATTCTGAATGAGGTAATCAAGATTCTCATTGGTACCACTGCTAGCACAGAGGTTCACACGTTTCTCTGCCTCTTTCCCGGCCTCCTTCTTCAGATTGCTGACCTTTTTTGGATTTTAGTTGGTCTGCTTTGTAGCAGTGGAGTCTAGGAAGCGCACACAGTCTATGTGGTTGTGAGATGCGGCGACATCCACTGCAGTGTGGACAGTGGCGCTGCAAAAGGTGGGCGCCAAAGCGATGCTGTTAAATTATTCTAGTCGGCTTGTTCTGTATTTAACAGCTGTGCATGTGATATGATCAAGTAGTGACACATTTTATCATCATAAAAAAAATCTTACATATTCTCTGACTCTCAAATGTCTGTGAGAGCACCGTGCCTGATTTTGGATGGTCTTTGCTGTAGTGAATGAGGGCCGGGGGTGGGGGGTGGTGTGGCCTGGATGACTGGCCCTTTTGTTTTGTAGGATGATTTTGCCTGACTGAATATTTGGCTCAGCTAATGGGAGCGAGTGGACTAATAAAGTCTCAGCTCATTATAATGTAGAGAACAACAGGTGTTGACAGAACACAGATAAAGCGCCAAAGTATGAACACTTTATCTGTTCCTGCAGATCTTCACCTTATTTGGTTTTAGGGAATCATCCATAAACTATGATGTGTTTAAATGTAAAGATTTTAGTTTCTAACTGCACGTTTCCTTTAAGAATGAGCAGCATGAAGAAAATGCTTACAGAGAAGTATCAGCTTTGTCATATCTACAGGTCATTCTGATGAAGCTCAGGTGATAGAAAGCTTACTTCCTGCTGCATATGAGCTGAAGAGCGTCGATGTGTCCGTGAAAAGCAGCCAGTATGGTGGGAGTCATGCCATCCTCATCCGGAGTATTCAGGTCCTTCACTGTGGCCTCCTTCAAGAGGTCCAAGTACCCATCAATCGCTGCTTTGTGGTACCGAGACATCTCTGAGAAGAAGAAAAAATCTGCTGCTTGGTTTCCTTTCGTCCCCCTGCTAATGTCACAACGTCAGATGAGCAGAAGCGACTGCAGAGCCGAGCAGACAAAGTGATCGCTGGGCGTCAACGTAGCAGCAGCTCAGAGCCATAAAACAAAAGCAAAGTCCGCTTCACTGCTGTGAGCTGCCCCATTTCCTCCACAATAGAATCACTGGCTTCAGCTTTGCCTAGAAAACCTGCTCACAGGTGGATTTAAGCACAAAACAACAGAATTTTCTGCTTCTTTGCAGTACTTTTACTCCACAACATTTGAGATGGAAATGAATTCATTTTATATCTATAATTAGTTTTGTTTTTGTTTTTTTACAGATTTAAAGACACACACACAAAAAATCTGTTTCCAATAGAATGATGTTGTGGACTAGAATGTCTCCAACAAAGGACCACCAACAAATTTATAAGTTTTGATCTTGTAACTGTAAAAAAATGTAATAGTATATAAAGCAGTAACAACTCCCTCTAACACGTGTCAGCTTGAATCAGCATAAAGCTTAAATACCCAAGAAAATACCAAATACCAGTGCACAGATAAATGTTTTAATGACTGGTCATATTCTCTTTTTTCCCGACGATGCTCTGTAAGCTTTAGAGATGGTTCTGTGGGATCAGCTGTTTCTAAAATACTCAGACCAGCACACCCGGCACCGACAAACATGCCATGTTCAAAGTTACTTAAATCACCCTTTTTTCTTCCATTCTGATGCTCAGTTTGAACTTCAGCAGGTCGTCTTGACCATGTCTGCAAACCTAAACGCACTGAGTTCCTGCCATGTGATTGGCTGTTTAGATAGTTGCTTTAAAGGAGCAGTTGAACAGATGTACCTAACGCAGGTGACGAGTGTATAGGCATTGTGTGTTTACATATTGCCATTGTATTTTCTGCAAGCCATCCATCCATCCATCCATCCATTTTCTTCCGCTTATCCAGGGCCGGGTCGTGGGGGCAGCAGCCTAAGCAGAGAAGCCCAGTCTTCCCTCTCCCCAGCCACCTCCACCAGCTCAACAGGAGGGACCCCAAGGCGCTCCCAGGCCAGCGGAGAGATATAATCTCTCCAGTGTGTCCTGGATCTACCCCGGGGCCTCCTCCCAGAGGGACGTGCCCGGAACACCTCACCCAAGAGGCGGCCAGGAGGCATCCTAATCAGATGCCACCTTGGGCATCTGATCTGCAAGCATGATAGAAAAACATCATATGATTGCCATGATAGCCATTTTATGTATTTCTTACTTCTCTCCAGCTGCAAAATGTCATAAAAACGTTTTGTCATTTTGAGGTCTGTTTGTGTTTTTTACCCTCCAGTCCTGCAGGTGGCTCCCAGACTCCATGTTAAAGTTAATCATTCACCAAAAGCAGCAGAAGAAGAAGAAGAAGAAGAGGAGGAGGAAGGGCAGAATTCAGTCAATGCAATCTGTACTCCCGTCTTTGGTTTCTGGTTCTGTCGCTTTTGGGTTTCCTCCAACATGAAGCTGTGAATACTCGGCTCATGCTCCAACCCTTTCCACTGTCCGGAAAAGCCACACCGCCCGCTTGCCATCGTTTCCCCGGTTTAAAGCGACGGTTACTTCCCGGTGTTGCGTTTGTGCGGTTGGAGCCGGCGGAGACCTGCAGAGATGTCCGACAACGGTGGCTTGGCCGTCGGCCTGCTGTCCTATGAGACGCTGGTCCACGCCGTGGCGGGCGCAATGGTGAGCGGCGGAGGATTGTGGCAACAAGCAGTGTAAACCTCAAAGTGTGTGTTAGCTGTCGATGTCAATGTTGCAGTGCGTTGTCTTTTAGGGGAGTGTGACAGCTATGAGCGTCTTCTTTCCTCTGGACACGGCCAAAAGCAGACTGCAGGGTGAGTCTGCACAGTTCAGTGTTTGGTGCTGGAGTTAACTTCATTATAGAGCCAACTGCAGCTCTATGCCAAAGATTTAAAAGATTTTTTTTTTTTTTTTACTCAGAGGGAATGTATTTCTGTTTCTGTTTATTGCTCTGCTGCATTTTAAGGCACTTCCTCTGAAATAAACCATTAAACTGATGTTCATGTGTCAAATCTTTGCCCCAGAGACCTCTTGAAGGACTTGAGGTGCATTTTTGCTTTTTGTCTTTTTCAGTGGACGAGAAGCGAAAGGCAAAATCCACCCCTGTCATCCTGGCTGAGATAGCAAAGGAAGAAGGCTTGTATGTATGGTTTTGGACATTTTTGAGGCTGCTGGTTTAAAATGATAAGTTATGACCTGTTTTGCTTTTGTTTGAGCACAATTACAATTTAACCAAATGTTGCGGACCGAGGTAGTCGCAGATTAAACGGATATTAAAAATCATTGGTAGCTGCAGCTGGACTCTAATCTAGGGTTAAAGCAACATGACCGAACACTCGCTATTCAAATGCCTCTCCCCAGTCTGTCGCTGTACAGAGGCTGGTTCCCAGTTATCTCCAGCCTCTGCTGCTCCAACTTTGTCTACTTCTACACATTCAACTCTCTGAAGAGGCTAACGGCATCTGGTCCAAACAAGTCCAGACCTGGCAAAGACCTGCTGATGGGAATTGTATCAGGTAAGTGCTGACCTTTAATGGATCCAGGGAGTGTCAAAGGAGGACTTTAAAAAGGCACATCTTTCGAAAGCGGAGGGCATGAGAGTGTGATAAAAGTCCCTGATTGAATGGATGAATCCTGGATTTGTTTGTACTCACTGAACGTATCCCACAGACTGTATGTAAAAGATGGTGGACCTATCTTGTGTGATGTCAGCCACTGTTTTGTGTTCTTCTAGAGTTGGAAAAACTCCGAAGGGAGCGACTCTAAAACTTTGTTGTTTACGTAGGGATGGTGAATGTGATCCTGACCACTCCCATGTGGGTGGTCAACACTCGGCTGAAGCTGCAGGGGGTAAAGTTCAGAAACGAAGACCTCCATCAGACCCACTACAGAGGCATATTCGGTGTGTGGTTTATATCTGTCTCACAGTTCAACGCTTCAGACCTGCGTGTCTTGTGACTGTGCGGTTTTTCAAACCTCGCTGCTTCGCTTTCAGATGCTTTCTCACAGATCGTAGCCAACGAGGGGCTGGGAACTCTGTGGAACGGCACTCTGCCCTCTCTTATCCTCGTCCTCAACCCTGCTGTACAGTTCATGATTTATGAAGCCATGAAGAGGAAGGCAGGCAGAGGAGGGAGGAAGGTGAGAAGACATAAAGAAAGCCAGTAGTGCTGAAGCTTATCAGTCAGCATCCTCTCATGCCATGCCTGAATGGCTGTGATCCGCAAGCTGGTGGTCAGTCACCTGACCTGTTAATGGTGATGGTTGTGTACTTGGATCATTTTGGATTGTGATTTCCAGTTTTATTTTACCTGTGTCATGTTTCACTAAAATAAAACAGGGTTAAATCTTTTCTCTTTTACCACAGATCTCCTCGGCAAAGATTTTTCTCATTGGAGCCATTGCCAAGGCCATCGCTACCACTGCCACATATCCTCTGCAGACAGTTCAGGCCATCCTGAGGGTAAATACTGTTATAGAAAAAAATATTTCTCTATTCTTTTTTTTGCCAAGGATTAGGCTGATGAAGTTCAAAGTTATCACAATGACAGGAAATCCAATAAACAGGCAAAAATAACAAATTGCATCTTTTTAAATGAATTAATGTCCTGTTCAGCAAAAGAAATCTGTACAGATATATCTCATTCCTCTGCGCCATATAATGAAGTTATTAACTACTAATAGAAATACATTAATGAGCCAAACGCTTAGAAATTGCAAAATTATGTTTCTGAAAAAACAAAAGCAAGTGAGTCCAATTTTGGTGAGCTGACCGAAGAGGCACCCAATGTGCTCTTCTGCTGCTGCAGCTGAGATGCTCTTCTGCATAATGTGCCTTGGTTGTAATGACTGGCCTTAGTCATTGGAGTTACTGTTGCCGTTCTATAAGCTTCAGGCAGTCTGGCCATTCTCCCATGGTCTTTGGCATCAACAAGCCAGCACTTTAATTTTATGGCCAGCTGGTAAATATTATTAAATCTGTAATAACATGCGTAATTTATTTTTATGCTTTTTCATCAGTTTGGCCAATATCAAGGTGACGGCAAGGGCGGCGTGATGGGGAGCCTTTCGAACATTTTGTTCCTGCTCGTGGACCGGATCAAGTGAGTGCAGCCTCTCTACAAACCCACTATCCCCTCACTGGGGTGAAAATGTTGCGATGGCCACTGTTGTATATGTGTGTTTGTTGCAGGAAGCACGGTGCACTCGGTTTGTACAAAGGCCTGGAGGCCAAGCTGCTGCAGACGGTACTGACGGCTGCCCTCATGTTTGTCGTATACGAGAAGATCGCTGCAGTTACCTTCAAAGTCATGGGCTTGAATAAGAAAATGAGGCACTGAAGGCAGCTACTTGAACCTGCATCCTCAGTAGGTTTAATCAGAGCCTGCTGATGTTACACCAATGCTAGGAATTGTTTCTGTCTCGTAGGCATTATAATACAAGCAAGCTTCAGTGCCTTCAGAGCCGTAGATTCCCATTCCTTCCCAAATTATATAACATAACCAGAGGGGGGTTTAATTATTGCTGTTGTTAACCTTTAACCACTAACATCTGTGCATACACATTTTCTCCACTGGTGCTTTTCTCTTGGCTCGTGCGCTCTCTTGCAGGGGCTGGCAGTTAGCTGAGTTTATGTGACAAGGGAAAGCGCACAGACTCATGATCCAAACAAGTTGTAACAATCTTTTTTTCTGTTGTATAGATTCTTCTAATGTGAGCAGAGCTAAAGGGATTCAAATTTTGTGACCATTTGAAACGGCAAAAGGGGGGAAAAAAAAACATAGTTTAATAAGCTAAATTCTCCTACACTTATTTGATCGCTTTCTGAGAGATGACGTCTACGTTAGAAGACTGATACGACTCTCTTTGTGGACATTCACAAACCCACCAAGCTCGTTGGGGAATTGCTGTTTCCAAACAAAGGGCCAGAATAGCTGCTCTCCTCCTCTCCCAGTCTTTGTTAGGAGTATTACGCTTCTGCTCTAGTTTCATATTTAACTGTTGGACTTGTGCAGATGAATATCACTCATCATTTTCATATGAATCTGAAAAAGTGTATTTCACAAAATGTTGGACTTTTACCTTAATGTCTGAGCGTCGCTGTAAACAGTAGGTTTACCTCTGCCTTAAGCTAAACTACTGACCCATTCTTTACATATGCTTAAGTTTATATCTGTGAATTTTTCCTACAAGAGAAACCTTATGAAATTACTACCTATAATTCACATGAATGGGAAAGGGTGTCCAGACTGTTGACTGGTATATATATTTTAAGTGTATATATAAGGTCGCACTTTAAAAAAGTGAGGTGACAGATTAGTAGTATAAAGGAGGGATGTGAAAGGAAGTAAAATCAAAGAGTTTAGCAGTTATAATGTAGATAAGTAAAGTTAATATAAATGGGAAGGGGCACAGTGAAATGTGTATGTGTCTGCACTCACTGCAGACGCATACCTGTAGTTACAGGTACCAAGTGCCTCTGAATGTAATGCATTGTGAAAATAAACTGTACCACGAGCTGACATACAGACGGGTGACAAATTAAAAAGAAAAACCAACCTAAAGTAATGTGTGGCTCCGCGGCTTCTATCAACACTATCAACCCTCCATTAGCTTTGGACTCTGGTTTTGGCTGCTACCATGTTGTGTTTGTGGAGCCAGTAGAGCCCATTTTTGGATGACGGTGGATTTCTTGGACAGGGTGTTGTTACAATTAATAAGCCAAACAATTGGTGAGACTATGCCACAACATAAGGCACCAACACCGCAACAGCTAGTGAAGCCGAGCAGAGGCTTTCATCAGCATGTACCTGTCAGTCAGTGTGGCCACACCCCCACCTTTAAGCCTTCATAACCATGTCCAGTTCTTATGAAAGGCGCTTAATAGGCTATAAAGTTATCAAAGGTGAGTTTTGACTCACTTTTGCAGCCAGTCTCACTGCAAGAATGGTTGCACCTTTTTTTCCTTTGTCACTCGTCTGTAATGATTCAGCGACTCTTGAATTACACATTGATGCACTGAGTTTTTTTTTTTTCCTACTGTTTTCAATATTGCAGTGACCAGTATGTGCACATTTCTTTCACAACAGTGTCTTCCATTATTTCTGTCAGTGCCCTGTAAATAAAGTAGGGACTGCAGTAATTCACAGTATTTGTTCATCACAGTACCCTCTCTGATGTGGTAAATGAGTCAATGCTGCCTTTGAACTTGATGCCATTTGACTGTTGATTTACTCCTGCTGCTGCTGTTAAACTGGTTTTCTCTTTTTATATCTCGGTTATAATCATCACAAGAGGTGCTGTTCTCAACACCACAGCCTTTAGACTTTTCATTGTACTATCAGTACTGTAGCTTCGTGACACATTTACCAGATTTGAGCTCCTCTGTCAGCTGTCATACGTTTAGGTAACAGTTAAAAAACTGCACTGTTTTAAAGTCTTACAACTAAAAAAATAAACCAAATTCTTTTTTTTTTCCTCAAAATGAATGTTATGTTTACATCCAGTACTTATTTGATATCTTCTTGATTAATTTACAACAAAACAATTACAGATTATTTTGTAATTTCATTTAAATAAACACTGTTTGTGGGTTTAAATGTATTGTCATAACAAGGGAACAATAAAGAACGAGAAACTATAGTGATGTATACTGTCATATGTTTTTTATTACATTTTTTTTTAAAACCAATAAAATAATGTAATTTAGTGCTGCTTAACAAATGATTAAATCGCCCCAGAAGATTGATGAGTAAGCTCGTGCAAATTTCTATCACATCAAATGTCCGTATTTTGGTGAAGAACCCTCCACTGGAGTTCTACAGTTTATTGATGGACTTGTGCCTTTTGCTGGATTTATACTTCTGTGTTAAATCTATGCAAAAGTTACATTATAACCACAAATCCTATGCTATAACTTATGCTGATGTGCCCCTCCCTTCCCCCTATGCATTTATGGCTCCTTCTTCAAATTGACTGGCGGATCCCAATAGAGGAACTCTGCTATCAACTACCATTTTTGGTAGCAAAATTGTGAGGAACAGGCGCTCCAGCACTTGTAACAGGGTCGGCCACTTAACATGAGCTACATCAGAGGTTCTACATAGATTTATGCAAGAGTATAAATTACACTTTGGGCTGATGGTGGGAGTCTTCATTACTGGTCATCTCCTCAACATACCAGAGTGGCAGGAAGCAATACTGCGAGTCTCTGTGGATAGAGTAGGTGACATCTTTGTAGGGCTCCCAGGAGAACAGGTACACAACTCTGAAATGGAAATTATCATTCATTAGCGACACAAAGGGCTTAAAATATATTAAAAGTGTTGTTAATATATTTTAAGCCCTTTGTGTCGCTAAT